>WUAW01010237.1:9048-23294 GCA_017165845.1 Thaumetopoea pityocampa
AGCAGTCGGCATCACTACCGACACGTCACGAGGCCCGTCAAGATATGTCAGTCATCGATCCATCGAATCCCCAGTCGAACCAATGTCAACATATCGACTAGAAAAAAAAAATATTTTTCCTTTAGAATCAAATTTAGCAAATGTATTCAATTTAGGCACACGTACTGCATATATAAGGACATAACAAACACTAGACAGTGAAAATCAGAGCACAATGTACGCGGCTGATTGCGTCGCGTCTGTACACTGAGAAAATTACATCGTGTATTTGAGCGAACCTCGTTTGCGCTGCTACAGCATCGTCTTGTAATCATGACACAGCTGTCGGCAACATGTTATCATAAGAAAAATACTTGCTGTGCTACGATTATAAATGCATCATGTTCTCTTGAAATTTTTATTTTTTTTAAATTTTCTAGATGACCTAGTGTTATCATCAATCAACCCATGGACATGGGCAGGATCCCATCCTCCTTAAAAAGGGAGGATTTGCCATAATCTCCATGCTTGGTGTCTTAGAGATCACAGTAGATTTTGATTGAATAACAGGATAAAGGTGCTCCCCGTTATTCTGGTACATCGCTCAGCTGGTTCTCATGGCATCCATGGTATGGCAAGGTATGGAGTATCGCTATTATTATACCAGTGCCACAAAGAAACATAACATACTTTAAACCTACACCCAAACTAAGATTAGGTATCACACACACTAATTGACCTAAAACAAAATTAGGATTTTCCCTGTATTTTATGTGTACTAGACTAAAATATAATATGTACATACATATAAAAATCCATAACTCAGACACAAACATTCGTGCTCATTATACAAATTTTTCCCGTAACGAAATTCAAACCCGAAACCAATTGACCTACAAAGCGGAGGTATTACCACTGTGCCAATCCATAGTCGCCGAGATAGGAATAAAACAGCGTTAGTTTAGTCGTAAATTCAGCCCTTTAGTCGTTTTTGTAGTGTTGTAATATCTCAAGAGCGATTTAAGATTCAGGTGTAATTCAGAGCAGAGTGAAAGATAGAATAAGGTAAAAAAGTAATAGTTAACTACTAATTTGGCATTTAAATTGGGAAATTAGTAGTTACTAATAAGTTGACTCAAGAAGTTCGATTTCAACGAATCATTCATCGCTAGTCGGGAGCGTTGTTTCACGTGCCTTCCGAACCTCGAACAGGATCACTGTTAAATATTATATGTTAATATTAGATTTGTTGGCGTATCAAACACCCAGTCGCACTAAACGATACTTAACTCAGAGATAAGACTCAAATGCCAACTACTTATTAGGCTGCGAACTCCTCAATCTCTTAGAACGAGATAAGTATGAGACATTATTTATTCAAATGCCAAGCGATATAAGCCGCGTGCAACAACTAGTATCATCATCATCATATCAGCCCACAGACGTCCATTGTTGGAAGTAGGCCTCCTATAATGATCAGAGAGTCTATGAGCCGCCATATTGATTACCCGCGACCTTCACCGTGTCATGATTGGATTGACCATGCTTTCCGGTTTCCGGTTCGGGATGATCACTCCAGGACTTTAGGAACCCAACGTCGATTCAAGATTCTGCAAGCTATATGTCCCGTCCACTACCACTTCAGCTTTGCAATCCTTTGCAAAACAACTAGTAGTAAGTATTACAAAACCTTAAAATATATGTTATGTGTAACATAATTCACACAAGAGCCGGCACAAGAAGCGAACAAAGCGCCGTAAACTGAGTTGTCTCGAGAGCGAGGCGAAGCGAGGTGTTATCAAACCGAGATCGATCCACGCTGAACACGAACAACATTGAACAGGACATCAAACGCAAGAACGCAAACAGATACACGCGGAAAATATGTAAATTTTAATGCAGTGGGTAAAAGATCAAAGTGTATAGCGGCCGAATGATTCTCGTCCGACATCGAGGTTTGCTCGCTTTTCTTTTATACTACGGATTGTGAAAGGTCTTTTCATTTTGCTCTCAGCTTTTTAGCTTGCTACTGCTTTTTTTATATGTAGCGTTGTCAAAATATTTTCGTATAAACATCATACACTACTAACACAATATAGGTACTTGCCGAATTTATTTATAAACCCATAGACTGATAAAAAAAATCCTAATAAAACTTTATCATAAAATACATAAAAAATAATAACAAGACATTTCCCAAATCATAATAAATAAAAACATTATTAAAAAAAACGTGACTGCGTGAAAAATGTATTTTTTTTTTATAATTTTGATATACCCGGTATCACTCTCACAGTTAAGACGAATCTAATGACATCTCTCAAGCTAAACTCCATCAAGCCGTTTAGGCTATAGAGTGTGCCAAAGAAATATACATACATACATACACTCGAAAAACATAATCCTCCTTCTGACGCAGTCGGGCAATAAAGCCACAACATAAGAGACTAAGGAATTTCACATCGATCCATTGCTCCCTCGGCACGTGAAAGAAAAACTAACAAATATTTTCGCATTTACTGTATAATAGTAGTACACTATAGTATAGTATAGTAAACTAGATTCTGCCCGCAGCTTCGCCTGCGTGATAAGTTAAAAAAATATTATTCCACGGGAACGTATAATATTATCAGGATAAAGTGTCAGGATACGGTCTGTTTTTCAAATTTCATCCAAATCCGCTTTTACTGTTTATGCGTGATTGGATAACAAACATCTAAATATCCATATAAATTTTTACGTTTATAATAATAGTAAGATTACCTGGTTGGTTAAGAGGTTGCCTGGAAGAAAGAAAAGAAATTGCGTCTTCGCGATAAGGCCGCCTTTGTGCATATTTTTTGTGTATGTATTGTGATAATTGATTGTTTTTCCTATTTGGATGTGTGTACAAAAAAATTTATTCTATTCTATTCTATTCTAAGATTAATAAGATAGGGCGCGAAAATATGTTTGATGGTTTGTCCTTTTTCACGCCAAGCGTGGACATAAAGCAGAATCTTTTTCTTTTATGAGAGAGGACACAGCAGTGGCCTTGAACGGGGGCTGGTGATGATCGTCATTGCGTGCTACAATGCTTGCGTTAAAGAATAGTTTGTTCGCCGCTAGCAAAACCAAAAATGTTACAATGGTGGTAACAGAACTTAACTAAATTTAGTCTCTCCCTATCTTTTTCTAATGTGAAACGTCAAAACGAGATAGCTACAATTTTGTTGCTGTCACTTTCGTTTAGACACGTAAAAATTAAAAGATTTAGACGCGTCCTCGGAACATACGGACTGAAGATACGCAAAAACACAGATATATAGGTTGGTACTCGCTATAAATGTTTGCTATCTCGTTTTATAATTTGACGTTAGAAAAAGATAGAGAGTGACTCAAATTAGTACAGCTCTGTTACAGCAGAATTAGCACCACTGTTACACTTGTGCTTGGATCTATGTAAGTACATCTACTAACTGGTTCAGTTATGGTCTGCTTCTGAAACTTAATATCATCGTACACTCAAAATGTCCGCTGTCACGACAAAGCCGCATTCATGTAACCTTTGTCCGTAAAATGGTTACAGGCGAAGTTTGATCGTTCCTCCGCCGGGTATAACTTCTAATGGGTATAATGATTAACAGTCAATAAACGGGAATAGATGCCTGTTATAACAGATAATGATCCCTGAAACTGTTAAAGCAATTGTGGCTAGAGGTAAACACGGTTTTGTAAGTTTTGATAAACGTTATTACTTGCATATCACATTAAGAGTATGACGTACTGATATATACTAAATCTGAGCAAAATTGATTAAGTAGAAAGACAGTAAGAAGAAATAATTCCGTCCGTTCCGGAAGAATTAATAATTCCGTCGATAAATGTAAGTTTATGAAGTGAAATAAATATACCTAATATTACATCATTATCATCCCCAGTCCATACCGTCCCTACTACAGGGGCACGGATCTCCCCTGATCAGGAGAGGGATTAGGCCATAGTCTACCACGCTGGCCTAGTGCGTTTTGGTAGACTTCACATACCCATGCGAGCATGCAGGTTTCCTCACGAAGTTTTCCTTCTCCGTTAAGTACATTGGTGTTTACAGTGTAGACCGTACATGAATTACAAATAATAACTCAGTGGTACAGGACCAAGATCGAACCCACGACCCTTCGATCATAGGCCGTGTCTAAAACCACTACACCACCAATGCACTAATATTACATATTATTACGGAAAACACAAATGGGGGCAGGCTCGCCCCTTGGCTCTTGAGGTGCATATGACACATGAACATCTCTACAAAATGCAGGGTACTACGTACGCCTCTGCCTATTACTCCTAGCATATAAACGTGGCGTGGGAATATAAACCTAACATTATAGTCGTTATATTACATCCGAGCTGAGAATAAGCAAGTGTCATGGGTGACTGATTCGTATTACTTGATAAAAAATATGTTCGTATTTTTGATGAAATAATTATACACTAAAACTAGAACATACTAAACTTAAAGTAGGTATTTATAAAATAATTTTAGTTAAGTTACATTGCCATACATGGCAACACTGTTCACAGTGTTGCCCAAAAACAGTCTTCAATCTTGCGCTAGACTGGCAGAAAGATAGATATGATAATAAGAATTGAGACCTAATCACTACAAATTGAACTTAATGTTTATATAGAACTCGCTAAAACCTGCGACTTCGTACTATTTTATAGTTATAATAACGATTCATAACCTACCTTGATTCTTAGTATCATCGTATGTATCTTTCTGCCACCCTTTAAAAGACCAAGACTGTTTCTTGTTCAAAACCAGCTAAATAGCGTCGGTTTGTTTATAATCCAAGAATTTAGTCCTTCGTCATCCTTATCAAAACTATTCTAACTACCTTCCTATTCAGTAATAAACTCGAGAAATTCTCTCACATCTCAAGTAATAAATGTTGGCACATGTTTAAAAAGTCGGGAAGCTCCCAAAAACATGACATGAGCACTGAGCAGGCGTGTGGGGACTTTCCCCTTCGTCTGATTTCAAACCGTGGATTTACCATAACAAACTTTACCAATATCACTGGAATCAATATTCACACCCTGCGTTAACGAATTGAAGATGACACAGTGTAATGAGAACTTACTTATTACAAGCATTGTTGACTTGGTTTGTATGTTTGTAACTATACATGAATGTTTTATAATAATTTTTCAATTCTATTTTCACTCACTTCCAAAGGTTTGAAAATTTGCATAAATGTTAAGAACCAGTCACAATACAAATAACATTAAAAAATAGATAACTACCTATCATCATCACGGAAGTAATATGTATGATCTATGATGCTTTCACACACACTTAGACCCTAGGATTTGCCGTAACTCGGAAATTAGTCTAATATAGATAAAATTTTATTTTCATGATTATTATCATCAGAACACGCAAGTCCATCTCTGGGCATGGACTTCCTCCTAAAAAGGGAAGGATTTGCCATAGTTTCCATGCTTGGCAGAGGTCTTGGAGTCGCGGTAAATTTTGATTAAATAACGGGATAACGCTGCTGCCCATTATTTTAGCGCATCCCTTCGCTGGTTTTCACGGCATCTACTACGCAACGACATATCCTTACTAATATTATAAATGCGAAAGTAACTCTGTCTGTCTGTGTGTTACGCAATCACGCCTAAACTACTGAACCAATTTAAATGAAATTTGAGATAGTCTAGATCCTGAGAAAGGACCTAAGCTATTTTTTAATGCGAAAAAAGGGCTGTAAAGGGTTGAAATAGAGGATGAAAGTTTGTATGGAAATTACGTCATTTTTAAAGATATAAGCTTGTATTTATTTTTTAAGCTTTTGATTGGATATAAATAAACAGTTTCCAAAAATTTTAGCCTAAATGTGGTAAAATAGGGGTGAAAATTTTTATGTTATGACATTGGCAAAAAAGCTTACGAAGCTTAGAAAATAAAAATATAGTAGTAATACAGAGAATTACGGAGTCATTACAAAATGTGAAACTGAAATTAACGCAAGTAAGAAACTTGCCAACAGCCGCGCGCCATACATAATGCGCGCTGCACCGAATCTATGTTTGTTTCGGGGATTTCTCATGGAGCAGAAAAACATTGACGCGGGCGGAGCCGCGGTCAAAGCCTAGTTGATAATAAAAACTCAAAAGTTACGTCATATTCATCTTCACCCTAGTACTATCCCGTCAAAGTCTGTTATTATTATTGAAGATGTGTTTACAAGGGAGGCTCAGATAACTCAACTCAGATGACGTCACATAACAATGTGACGTCATCTCTGTAAGCTCTCACAATCCCTCCTAAGTCTAACGTCATTAAGATACCATTCGAGACCTACTGCTATAAAGCACGGAAGACATATAAATGTCTTCCGTAACACAGTGACCCATGGAAAGTTAGTGTTCGGATGTGGATTGAACTTTAGACTTTCCGGTCCAAAGACAAGGCTTTAATATTATCATAAAAATCTGAAGCACGGTGGTGAAGTTTGATAGCGATTTAGCATATATACAACGTCCTCACGTCAACCGTTGGGGCGGTTGACGTGAGCCCCGCCAGACATAACACCCGTCTGGTCGGAAGATCTTCCCTTTTCCTATACTGTCACTCCTGCCACACTTCGACGTATAGCTGGTGTCATCCCGGCGTGATCATCAACGTCTTCATCAACATCACTGTTGATCATTCCAACTGGTAACATAACTGTTGATCATTCACTCCGATATAACTGGTGACCTCAACATGATCAACACATCTTCATCAATCCATTGAGCAATCCATATTGCTATAAACATAAGTGTTACAATGGGTGGCTATATAACTAAGTCACCAGGGTGTGTATCTTTTAATTTTCTTAGATAAGTTTTAAACGGTGATAAAGCTGGAAGTAGAAAAACTCGAGGAGTGCATACAAATACACTTTCAATCTGTCACCAAATCGTAGTGACTGTAACGCTAAAATTGTGTTCCAGTCAAAAAGTACTCGCAGTTACTAGTGCTAAAGGTACATATAACATAATACAATAAATAAGTACCTATAATAGTACTTCGATAACACCATTTTTAATTGTTTTAATTGTTTGTAAAGAGAAAGTAATTTTAATACTATAGAGTAAAATACAATGAAGTATAATAGAGTAAAACAGTTTATAATAAACTAGAATAGTGCAAAATAGAGTAGAGTAAGATAGTGTAGGATATAGTAGAGTAGGGTAGGATAGAGTGGGTAGGGTAGGACAAATTAGGATAGAGTAGAACAGGGTAGAACTAAATAGAATAGAATACTGTTTTTATTGTACATCGGTTTAACATATTTTAGTGAAGTATTATATTACAATTGCTTAAAGTGTACACAGGGTAGTCTTGTTGTAAATTGCGATTTCTTCCGGACAACCTTTGTATAGACAGGACTGTATAAATATAAAAACAGCATCCATTTCACTAAAATACGAAACTATTATCTACTCTAACCATCCTAAAATTAGTTTTGTTGTACAGTGATTTGCAACCTACACTGACTCACACTAAATTAAACGTTTCGGAAATTTCCTTAAGCTGCCAATACTTGTTGGGGTCGTCAAATAAAACCTTTGCGAAGGCTACTAAGGTGTTTTTAAAATAAAATGTGAATTCATTAGTGGAATTGTTAGATTGATGTTTTATTGGAATTTTAATCCAATTAAGCACTAATGTTATTTAATGTCAGATATTTAATTAATGAAATTTAGATCGCCAGCTACTCATTAATTATTAAGTGTCTGGCAACAGTTGGCTAGAGTGCTCGAAATAATAAATAGCTTTTGGTTTCATAATAAAGCTACTGCCCAGAATCTTGGTACAATCTATAATAAATACCAAAGACATAAGGATACTCAGAGCGTCTCACAGTACCAACGGGATAACATAGGGATACTCAGATAAAAATTATTTAATATCTCTATTTTTGATTCTTAATGTGTTTCCTTTATTATTTATTAGTGCATGATTTTTGCGGAAATAAAACATTCGTCGCCAAAAATACGTTCCATATTACTGACATATAGATTATATAGGTAGTCAAGAACTGGTTAGTGTTCAAAAACGCTATATACGACCTAAGATAAGATCAGTGTACGCCGCACCGGCACACACAAGTAAATTAGAATATATTACAAAGTGCATGAACCTGTAGAAGTTAAATGTTATATAATTACGATTACGATGCAAACTTAACCCTAACATTATTCTGACTTAAGCTAGGGTCTGTTGTTCCCCAGCTCTAGCATTAACAGACGACCTTCAAGATCATCGATGGAAAGGCCAATGGGCCAAGCGATCACTTGCCAAAACAATTCCGGAATAAGTTGACGACCAACGTGGACTAACACCTCGAGGAATACTATAAAACAGGTTCAACTTCAATGCTCTTCCAGGAGAGACTGACCAAAGTTTCGGTTTTATTGGTTTAACTAAAAAAATCGGACTTGTTTAAGTAAAACATCAGTTTCGGCCGTGATTTCGGTTTTGGTTAAGATTCTGCTGAAATTTCGGCATTGCCGAAACAGACGTTTGTGTATTCTTAAAATGACGTTTTACATTTAACAGACAAAGACAAAACAGTTTGTAACAAATCAACGTATACACAAAGTTTTCAATGTACCTATGACTTATTAAATTTTAGAAAAGGTTAAGAAATTATACAATAATTTCGCGCATTTAAGTGTTTTATTTTAGTATTTAACAATTATTACTGCTTACTTATATTAGTATATTTAGAAAATAGTATTATAAAAAAACACTCTTTTTTTTTAATTTACTCTAAATAACTTTCTGTTTCGGTCGGTTTCGGCTGAAAATCTAATAACTCTCGTCCACTAGTTTCAAACATTTGAACTTAGACACGCACCGGCAAACCGTCTCCACAGGTTGCGGTAGTATTTTGTATGCAATTTATTGCAGCGTATGGCGGTTCTCTTAGCACCTATGAAAAAAATTAAGTGACGCTGATACTCGTCATGCTTCTGAACTTATTACCTTATAATATTGTGCATGATTGTTGACGATTGCTACACGAAACGACACCGGGTTTACATGTCAAGCCCCACAGCAGGCCAGTACAGGCTACTGTTGTCATACAACTGTTAGACGCGCATACCTGTAAGTTAGTGAGTTAACTGCAGAGAATAAGAGCCTCATCAGAACACTAGAGCCGCGCAACATTGGGGTTTCAATCCACTGGTGTTGCGGCAACAAGCTGAGATGCGGCCTTTTCGGTCGGGCGCCTAGTGGAATGGACGCGATATCGCGATCGTAAGCCTATCTATCTACATTGTGTATGTTCTTCTTTTTGTTTTGCATATTTTATTTGCTTTTTTAATTTGTTAACTTTGTTTTGTGCTTGTCCTGAATAAATATGTTTTCTTTCTTTCTTTTTCTTCCGTCTTTCTTTCTTTCATTTATTTATCGTGCAGAAAATACCTACCGCATACCACTGTGTCTAGGGCACGGCACACCGGTTTCGTGGGGTTTGAACCCACTAAAAAGTACACGGAACCTCAGTAGCCCGTGTGCTCAACTGCGGAGCTTACGAGCGTATTCGTTGACTTGGAGCTGTGACCTTGTCTGCGCACATGCTTCCTGCATGTCTCCTCGACTACTTCTGTGGAGGTGCGTCAGACACAGGGTGCCACCTCCATGACCATACTTCTGATCGAGCAAGAAAGCGCCCTTCCCGCCGCTTGAAGGCTATATCCTAAAGCGGTTGCGGGTTCGTTCTAAACTTAGTACCCGCACTGATACTTCA
Source organism: Thaumetopoea pityocampa (assembly GCA_017165845.1). NCBI lineage: Eukaryota > Metazoa > Arthropoda > Insecta > Lepidoptera > Notodontidae > Thaumetopoea > Thaumetopoea pityocampa. The sequence continues at coordinate 18,825 of WUAW01010237.1, forward strand.
TCATCATGATCAACCCCTCTACTGCCCCACTACAGGGCAGGATCTCCTCTCAGAATAATAATAATAATACTTTGGACACTGGACGTCACACCCACTGATCTAGCACCCTCTATGTTGGGTACCAAGGAACGATATACATAAAATACATAAATAGATAAATACGTCCATGACTCAGATACAAACATTTGTGCTCATCACACAAAGTTTGTCCCTACCAGGATTCGAACCAGGAACTCATTGGCACTGAAAGCAGGGTCACTGCCTACTGTACCAATCAGTCATGAATCTCAATGAGAAGAGTTAGGCCACCGCGCTAGCCTAATGCGGGACTGGTATTTACACACAACTAATTATTTAATCAAAAAAGCACTGACGTGGCTCACAAAATAGTTATCTACTAGTATTAACTAACATTACAAATCATTATTAATAAATTATTATATAAACATAAAATTGTACAAAACGGGCATGAAATGCTTTGTACATTAAACGATTGAGCACAAAAAAATAATATTTACATAAACTATAAACTTCATTGTCATTTGTATGTATAAATAATTTTTATCGCTTGACCCTAAAATGTATAAGCCATAACTTACACTAGCATAACAGGTATGTTTAACCGGTGTTATACAAAGTCATGCATTGTTAGAATTATATGAGAAATTGTGTGTCCATAAACTTTGGTATCAATGAACTTTATGACGCGGCTTGCGAATTAATATATTACTGAGCATTTTGTGTTCTTTTTAATAAAGGTAAGGCGATGTTTTATTTAATTACATATAGTTGTCATATGTCTTTTTTAATAGTAATGTTTTGTATTATTTTAAAAATTAACAATCACTCGTTTCTGTCACTTTAAACACCACTAAAATACGTTAGTGGTCTAATGATGCCAGACACGACTTGATATCATTGAAGGTCGTGGATTCTACCCCGGTCCCGTATCACCGAGTAATAAATTAGTCTACATTGTGGACACCAATGCACTCAATGGAGAAGGAAAACATCGTAAGAAAACCTACATACACGCATGGTTGTATGAAGTTTATCAACCCGCACTAGACACGTGTGGTAGACCATGGCCTAATCCCCCTCCTGATAAGGAGAGTCGTAGTCGTCGTTTTTTTTCGTCGTCGTCCCGAACTCCTTTGGTGGGGATGAATATAGACACACTATGCAGAGACATGAAACACTATGCAGCTCATATGTATGTGTATTAAGTCCATCAATAATATTATATAATAATAATCATATAGCTCAAGTGAGCTATCTCCCTCAATGGAATTTTAGTGTTTCTGATCCGGTATTTCAGAGATTATTTAAAGAGAGAATTTTCCGCTCCATCAACACATAACTTATAAATCATCACCTTAGTAAGTATTAAATCCTTTAGTCCTGTGATGGGATCGACGCACTGTTCGAAGGTGCGGCACTTGAGATTGGTAATTATAATTTTAATTCAGATTTTTGTAACTGATTTACCTGAGCATTGAGGCGTGTGTAGACAACAATGCATGCCTAGGGAAAGGGGATAGACGCAATGTCATCACGGCGATTAATTAGTGGAAAATGAACATCGCACCGACTCTACATTTTCAGTTACGGCGCGTATCCGAAAGTGAACTTGATTACGGTACGGCCGAAGGGAACAGTCGAGCGGGATTAACGCGCATTTTGTAATTAAGTTAAAAACTACCGACTCGAATGATTAACGTTCAGATTTCGGGCGTTTAATTTTTATTTAAGCGCTATCGGATTACTGGTCGGTATATTGTACATTGCTAGTCAAGTGGTATGATCGAAAGGTCGCGGGTTCGATCACTGTCGGGACAGTGGACTGTGGTACGGGTACCACTGGGTTGTTTCAAACTTATGTACGGTCTATATTTTAGATACCAATATACTTAACGGAGAAGGAAAACTTTGTGAAGAAACCTGCATGTCTGCACGGGTGTGTGAAGTCTACCAACCCACACCAAGCCAACGTGGTAGACTACGGCCTAATATAACCCCCTCCTTATAAGGAGTAGTCCGTACCACTGTAGTGGGATTAATATGGACTGGGGACAATATTCTAATTGTTAACTAGTAGAAAGGGTGAATTTTCATGTAGGCGTGGATGACTAAATCTAAAAATATAGGTAAAAGTATAAAACACTCAAGTCCCAGGGCGAGTTCTGATAAAAAAACCGAACCTCGGTTCCCGATTATTTAAATTGATTTTCTTTAGATTTAAGTATGCAGTTTAATTTTTTGTCAAAAATACACGTATCCGTTTTTTATTCATATCTGTCTGTCTACAGTTTTATACTGACGTGAAATTAATGAACGAGTTTTAATGGTGTTTTCATTATTATCATGACTTACAATCTCGAAGAAAACACAGACATATTTTTTTTTATTTAAAATTATGAAATCGCAAGGATTTGATTAACCTTTACATTATTTCTCAGTCAAATTCAATGTAACCGTTCTTCTTCATTTTTTCATAGTGGCAATCGGCTGCGAATTCGCGCCATTTCTGCCAGTGTCGAGTGTGTAAATATTTGAAGTTATATAATATTATTCAAGTTAACAATAAAATATCGGTGCGACACATTTTATTGCTTCTTGGGAGTTTTGGATACCAGTTTGTCCAGACAAAATTTGCCTTTTATTATATCTATTACCTTGAAAAAAAATACGGTCACTTTGCTATGTTAGTCACAGTTTTATTCCAATGTTCCAATATTGTTCACGATTATTGACAATGAATATACAAAACAACACCAAATTTATATATTAGATATCACAATAAACTAATATAAAACATTAAAATAAAACTTCAAGTGATCCTTCACTTGGGTTCCCGCCAAAACTCCAATGTAAGCGTTAATGATCAAATTAATGGTAATAAATAAATTTAATAAGCATTTAATAATATTTTTTCTGGTATTATAATTTATATTATACCTTTAATTGCGCTAAGTGGTGGTAAGTGATGCCATCAACTAGATGGCGTTCTTAAGATTCATTGATTTCAGAAATTATGGAAAAACAACGATAATTTCGCGTACGGACGAACAATACGAACGAACAGCCGACGTTAAACGACTCTCCCATAGTACGTACATACATGCTGAACAAAACGCCGCCCATATACACGGGTGTTCCAAGTTTTCTCATAACGTGAGTGGAAAGAAAATTTTGAGCTCCGCTCAGAGCGACCAGTTTGTGTAGTCGTTTATTTACTGCCGCGTTACAGTATGTATAGTTATAATATGTATTATAATGTTATGTATTGTTATAATATGTATAGTATGTATAGTGATAATAATTAGTTACAATATGTATTGTAATGGTACATGAATACATGTAACCAATTAGATTATTGTTGTTGGAAATTAGAATGAATTGTACAGATGCCGTTTGTTTAATAGAAATATGACATAATCTAGTGTTGTATTTCGTTAAAGCCTATGTCTCATTCCTGGTCATATTTTAATTTTTACTTATCACCATTCTGCTAGACGTGTATGCAATACTAGACACTCGAGACGAAATAACTTAGTCCTCAAAAATAGCAACTTCAATGGATTAAAGAATATGATTTATTAAATGTAGTGTTTAGTTTAGGTTGTATGTCCTATTAATAAAATATAATAATTATAAGGATTAATTAGTAAATGAAATGATTTCTCTAATAATATTTATTTTTTTCTAATAATTAATTCCCCTTTCTAATCGGGAGAGGTTCAGTCCATATTCGTTCCCACTACAGGGACGTACTCCTGTAGTGGGACCGAATATGGACTGGGGATTATGATGATGATGAATTAATATTTAATAATATTTAATATATTTTTTTATCCACAAATTCAGCAAACGTGCCACCAGCTCGCATGATAGTAAATATTCGTGTATTACTTGTATTAGTCTATTTTACTTGTATTAGTCTATTCTGTATCCAATATTTATGTATTTGTATGTATTAGTATATTATAAAAACTTTTGATAAGCTTTCGTCTCATGCTCCTTTATTTTCCATCCACCATCATCACAATCGGCCCGTGAAAGATCACTGTTGGACATTGGCCTATGCCTTAAAATAGAGAGAGTTGCCATAATCTCCGCGCTTGGCAGACATCTTGGAGATCGCAATTGAGGTTGTTTGAATAACAGGAAAAAGCTGCTGCCCATTATCCTGGGATCTCCCTTAGCTGGTTCTCACAGCATCGACGGGAAGCGATGGAGTGACGATATTATTCCGCCGACACCACACGTTAATGTGAGCACCATTTAAACTCTCCTGGTAGTTAATGTTTCTGATGAAGCCCGCCGATATACGATTAGTGTATGAAGTGTAAATAAATAAGTAGATACTGCCGCACATAGATATCAGTGTTCGCGACACGTTGATATATCGCTCATCCAATAGAATAATGACGTAATTGCAAAAAAGTTAAAATTTTATTTTGTGTTTAA
>WUAW01010237.1:38889-51721 GCA_017165845.1 Thaumetopoea pityocampa
CATTACGTTTCAAATGGCCAGTATTCTAAAACGGCAACTTCATAGGTAAAGACCTATTATTAAAAAATTGTAGTTCAAGAACTCCAGTCAAGACTGGAGTCCGAATGATCATATTTGTCGAATAGATAATATAGGATACAAGGATTGGAACAGACGGCAGTCTCTTATTCCGCATCATAGTCACATCATAGTCCTCTGGAATAATAGTAGACCCTGACTCAAGTCAGGATAAAACTAGGACGAAGAAAAAAAGTATCAATAAGACTGAATATGAGTTTTCCGAAATTTTAACGTCTCCGTCTGTATCTAAAACATTGACCCCCAGTGGTCGATGATAACCTGCAAGAGGTCCACGCCAAGTGTCAAAAACAAATTTAAAGTTAATAAATTTACAACAATGTTATATTAACTACGCTTTGGGGAAAGTGGAAATCATTACAAGTAGTCTACAAGACAAAAATGTTTGAGGACCTCTGATCTAAAAGTTGAGGAATGCAGTACGCTAATCTAGTTATAATTTTAGGATTAAACCAACATCTATGCTGATCTTCAAAGCACCAGCCAAGCTTGGGAATTATGTCCAAAACACTCATTTTATTTTAACAGAACGTGTACATCTATTGTCTTAACCAGGCAGTTGATTTAAGGTGTAAATAGAACCCAAAGGCAAGACTGAGCTTCTGTAACTAATCTGTCAGTAATGAGAGATAAGCGATATAGATGTAAGATAAGTGAACTTTATTAAAGACAGGGCCCAGATTTAAGGCGACCAAACATTAGGGACGGCGAATACGCCGTCAATACGCCCAATAGGGAAACACGGCGTATTGCTAAAACACTGCCATAAAAACTTTTTAAAAAAGATGAAGATAAAAATTTTAAAAATATAAATTTGTGGCTACGTGATCCCGGGCTACTTCTCCACTAGTCCAATTATTAATATTATTAGACACTACTTTGTTATTATTGTTTTTGTTGCTAGCAACAATTTAATGCCACATCATAATCCTCAAACCGTACAATCTATACGTAACCGTAATTATACCCGACGTAAGATACAATTTCCCGTACCAATAGAAATTTCAATTTACATTTAATCATTCACTTACCTGACGCGATTTTTTTACTAACAAAATAATTTTGCAGCAATGCAACACAGCTGCAAGTTTACATAAATACACACAGTAATCACGTCGTGCAATCTACCGTACTGTGGTGTAACGAATGTAGCGACTGATAAAGCAACTAACCTATTTCTGGTGCGAATAATTATCTCTTACCTAGAATCGTTGGAATGTAACGGCCATTGTATACCGAATATTTTCAGTCTAGCTGGCGGTCTTCGCTTTTGTTCTGTGCGAGTATTCTCCTCCACAGGTGGAGTATGGTGCCTGCTTCCGGAAGACGCTCTAGTACCACTTCTACGACGCCTTCTTCGCCTTCTCTCAACCAAAATAAAGTTATCTCCGTTCCTTATGATATAGGACGAGCGTAGAGTTGATTTTTCCTCGCCCTGCCTTTGTCTTATCAAATCAGCTGTTCTCAATGTATGTATGTTCTGGTATTCAGCTTCCTGAGGGGCTGACGACGTCACTTCCGTACTAGTTCCGCTTCCATCCCTCTTCTTGCGGGAGGAATGGAGACCAACCCGACGCCAGACCTTTTCCATCTGGTTTTAATGTCATCCCATTATTATTTTCACTGATCGTAGCAAATACAAACTCGAACATTCACATACGGACCGCCTCGCATTGTATTTAAAATTCGAGTATTACATTACATCTATATAGTTCTTCGCTGTTATTTAAGATGTACAAAGTTCTTGAATAAAATGTTAACACAAATGAATCACTGCTTGCCTGATCAGCCGTTCCCTGTCATTGTTCGAACAATAAATGTGTGTAACACTGCACTTGTCTCTTGTCGAGGGCGTATTATACACCGTATATGAAAATAGAGCAGTAAAGAACGGAGATTTTATTATTGAGACGTACTAGGTTAGTAGAATTCGAGTAATGAATAACGTGTTTTTTGACATCGCACTCTCTGAAGACCCGGCCTTAACAGGGTGCGGGTACCTATTGCACGCATGCGCGATCCCCCTGCGTCCGCAACCCCCTTTAGACCGAAGCACTAACATGGCGGACCTCCGACCCTTTCCCGTTATTGAATATCTAATTTTATCGCGGTGCATTTATTGTCCTTAGCTGCTATGCATACGCGTATACTTTTATTAAATATCACATTCAAGTTGCAATCGACTTGTGTTATTTAGCTCTGAGTTAAGCCATCAAAGATTTTCCACTTGATGAAAGACTTCTGTAGCTTAGATAGAAACCAATATCAATTCTATTCCAATCCCATTTAAAATCCAAATGTTTACAATTATTGTCCATTAAAATATTATTAGATTTATGTATTATTTATAATACATTTTTCCATTTCGCTATATGAGGTTTCCCGATTTCTCAAACAATGCATGAGCTTGATGCCAAGGGCAATTTTATACAGCAGATTAGTATGATGTTAATAGAACTGATAGCGGGCTTATTTACTGTTCTGTACTAATTGTAGAAATTTGGAAATAATGTGACATGTATTAAATATTGAAGTTTTTTGTACGAGTGAGGTATATATGTACCTGAAATGAAGTTTTCGAAGGCTACTAAAATTTGAGTCTAAATTTATTTCCTTTCTTCTTGCATTTAGTTCTGTGTATTTCCTTATTTATTCGGTTATTTTGATTTGAATTGTAATATTATTATTGTAACGCCAAAAAGTTCTTTTAAATTCATCAACTGAATGGACTTGATGTTGTATTAAATGCGTTCAGAAATACGAAAAGCAGCGAAATTCCAATTTTATTGAAATTGAAATTGGTTTGCGGAGTAGTCTGGTAGTCTATTGTACTAGCCACATATAGGAAATACTGTAATGGTATGTATTTTAAAAAATGTTAATAAAACATTCGTTTTGCAAAACTTATGGTTTTGCAACTTACGTATGTATCAGCATTTATCTATATATAAGTAAGTACAATATCGTTGTTTAGTACCCAGGACAAGGAATTCTAATTTGGGTTTAGATCAAAGTGTTTGAAAAAAAAATGTTCACAATATTATATTACTATATCGTGCATGTAAAGTATCCCAACTGATTTTTATACTTTTCTTATATTTTACGTTTTCTTTAATATTTTCTCAGGCCATCGGTGCGGCGAAAGGCTACAAACTGAATGGTCATCTATTATAAAAAAATACCATATACATCTGTACCATATACATCTGTTATAAAATACCATAGGCTATTTCATTTTCTTATTTCAATGCGTACTCACCACTGGAAGACGGCAGTCCACTTCTTGAATTTTTCCTTATCTAAGATCTTTGCGAGGCAGATCATCGGTGTTGTTGGAAAACAGTTTGTCGCAAAATTTGTATTTATCATTTTACTTCCTTCAGTATATACCTAGGTCACTCTGAAAATTTTTAGAAACGGCCAGTTAGCCACATTGGCAATGAAAACTTCTTTTAAATATCGATTATAGCCATAGATATAATAAATAATGATTATAGCACTCTTTGGTTACCTAATGTGATATGTTGCAATTATTTGTCATTTTTTTCTAAATTGTGGCAATTCAGTCTTGTTACACCTCAAAATCAATTTAACACGAGAAAATATTCAGTCCATGATTTATTACGAATTTAATTGTGGTCTTAATCAACAACAAAGCTATGATAGACTTTGATTGGTATTTAATTATGAAGCCCCGTCTCGCGCTACTGTTTAAAATTGGTTTAATAAGTTTAAGCGTAGGCGCAGCAATCTCAGTGATCTGCGTGAGGGACGTCCTTAACAGCGACATCTAAAGATAAAATCAGTGCTGTGCGACGCATGACAGAGGAAGATAAGAGAGTGACCTACCAGCAGATGCGGGCAAGCTTAGGCATTGATATGACTCAAGTACAAAAAATATTACACAAGCATTTAGGCGTCAGGATACTTTGCACCAGATGAATTCTCCATACTTTCACCAAAGAGCAGAAATGCCTTCGCATGGACTGGTATCGCGAAATATTATAAAAGTTCAACGGAGATGACTCGAATGCTGTATATGACATCGTTAGAGGTGATGAAAGGTGGATATATATTAACCAAAAGACAATCTGCTCAGTGGGTGTTTCCTTTTGAGGAACGGCCAACTAAGGTAAAAAAAGGAAGAAGTTAAGGTAAAAGACGATTACCTCGTTCTTTGGTTGGAAAGGTCATTTCGCGACAGTTATGCTGGAAGATAGAAGGACAGTTACTGCAGACTGGTATATTAACTGTTGTTTGTCTGTTGTTTTGGAAAATGTTCGACAACAGCGCCCTCGAAGCAAGATCCTCCTTCACCACGTCAACACCTCAGCGCACTCCGCAAAACGAACAATTGAATTTTTAACTATGGCAGGTGTCGAGATAAAGAGTTATCCGCCATATAGTCCTGACCTGGTGCCCTGCGACTTTCATTTATTCCCAAGAACCGAAGATAAACTTCGAGGTATTCGAAGATACGGTGAGCGCGTTCGAAAATGTCATAGAAGAGACCCCTAAGGAAGAATGGGCCCACTGTTTTTTTCGGTGGTTCCATCGAATGCGAAGATGTCTAGAGAGGAACGGAAACTATTTCAAAAAACAATAAAAGTATCGACAACTTTCTACAATGAGCCGTTTTTTTATTTTCTAAAGACTCTCAGTGTGACCTACGTATGTATTATAATACATACGTACATATAATATATATAATACATACATACATCGTGGTTCTATAGAACCACGATGAACCAAACATAAATTTATCTCAATTTAAATGTAGGTAAAGAAAAAAACCATTGTTCATTCATACCACAAAGTGCTATTTAGTGTTATTTTACATGTGAAATCCTAACTCTTTTCTAGTATCAAATATTAGTTCAATTACAAATCCAAACAAATTCAGCTATTTTCTCACAAAGATGAAAATGTGATTTGGATCAATATAGTTTACTATTGTCGCCATTTTTACAAAGTAAAACGAAGCGTTTTGTATAAGAACTGTATATTCGCCGTTATGGTTCAATTACAAATTGTTCAAACAGTTACATAAATTTATTTATTCAATCAATTACACAAAGTAACTAATTACATCTAGGTTATTCAAAGTAATAATAAAATCGATAGTTCGTTTGTGCCTGTTACCACATTATGGCTCAACCGCTGGATCAATTTTTTATAATTTGGCATGAAGGTAGATATGATACTGAGGTCGAACATAGGTTAAATCATCTTCATTGCAATCAAAACGTTATTGCAAGTTTCAGCTAGTATAAAATACAAATATAATACATTCACAAATGAAGTAACAATTTAGTCTTAAATGAAGTAACAATTTAGTTTCTTCGCTGTCGACCTCGCTCGGTTAGCTCGCACGGTCCTCCTTTAAAAATATTTTTAATTTATCGTATAGGTAATTAGCACAGTGACTCCAGCTTGGTCGTCTTTCCGAAGGGAAATAATAGTAAAATTTTGTAGATACATATTTACAAGCACATGCGTTATTGGCATGTATATTTTCATGTGACAATGCACCCTATCGCGATATTTGTATAAAAGTTAACGTCACACCGACAAATACCTTGGTGCAACACATTCATGCCATCATATCGTCGATACAATAAACTTCAGTTGACACACACCATCACAATCTATCACGCCCAATCGATTGAACAGATTTAGATGAATACGCTGTGATTTTTGCCTTGCAATGCGTTTTAAGAACACGTAAGTACAGATTGCACACTGCGTTTCTACTTGTTTATGTGTATTTTCTGTGGTTATTGCGAAAGTATCAAAATTTGCATATAAAACAGAAACTGCATACAATTTTTTACGTCAACGTTAACCATAGAGCAACACGGCTAACGGCGGACGGGTCTGCTGGTGGCCATATTGCTCTATAACGCTAAGTTGTTAACATTCTTTGACGGAATGATTATAACAGAGCTATCGTAAACAAATTAAAACTTTCATCCCCAGTTTGCCAAATTCCAGGTTCGTAGGCTTTACGTGGGTCATAATTAAAGTTTTTAGAATGGGCCAGTAACAAAATTGCCGTTGAAAAATTCATTTAAATTTCGAATAAAGAACTCCTTGGGAAGCTGTAGACGTACATTGAATTCATATGTCCTTTGTTTTTACAAATTGGCGGCAATTCAAAAAATGGGTGTCGAAATGCATTTGACTAAAGAAAATTTTCGCTCAGTGATTTATTGATACTTTATACGACTATAACTATACGACTTTCGTCATGATGAAGCCCCATCTCGTGCCACTGTTTGTAACTCGTTTAATGAACTTAAACATAGTCGAAACGATTTCACTGATTTGCGCGAAGAACATCTTTCTAGGGCGGCCACTAAAGCTAACGTGATTGCTGTGCGGCTTGATATGCGGATACTGGTAACTTTAGACATTGGTATGAGTCAAATACAAAAACTCTTACGTGCACATTTAGGCATCAGAAAGCTTTGCTTCAGATAGATACCTCATCATTTGACGAAAGATCAAACACGCCGTCGTTTGGATTTGTGCCGCAAAACGCTTGAAAAGTTTGCCTCGAATTATGTGTTTCCTGTCCTCACAGATGATAAAATTTTAGTATATTGTTACGAACCCGAAATCAAAAGACAATCTGTCCAATGTATATTTCTATTCGAAGATTTGCCAACAAAAGTAAAGGGCAGAAATTGTGATGTTGGTATCACCATGTAACAATATATTATAAGGCAACACTAAAAAAGCTATCTGTGCATTGATTTCCCTGAAGTACCTATGTACATATGCAAGAATATTGTAATCTCAGATTGTAATTTACGTACAATAAAATGTTTGAAAGAAGTCTCCCTCTTTTGTAACTGGCACATTTCTATCAGGGTAATATTAAATGGTGTATGTAGTTAGGAGCAACGAAAATACATATACCACAGCGTGACGTACAACAGGTAGATAACACAACGTGGCGACGAGGTAGGATTTTAAAATCGCACAATGGCGTATCTTGGATCCATTGAATACGACGCTACGGAAAGCTTCGAAACTTATTTGTAACGATTTGAATTATTTGTAGAATGTAATAATATTGATCAAGATAAGAAGAAAGCCGTATTTTGCGAGACGGGATAAAAGGACTGCAGATTGGTATGTCAGTAATTGTTTATCGGTTGTCTCGGAAAGTGTTAGGCAGCAGCGCCCAAAAAGCAGGGGTCTACTCTACAAAACGACAACGAAATTTTCGGATTGATACGAAACTATTCCGAATGTATCGCACATACCCTACTCTAAGAAATCTTCGAACTTCACGTCGTTTATCGTAACCACAGACTAAATATTTCTTTTCTTTTACGATATTAGAGTGAATGATATGTGCAAAACTTACTCTACTCTGTTGCAAATGTCGAAGTGGTGTCAGGCAAAACAGTTTATGTTCTGTACGACGATTTGAATAAAACGGACGTTTACGAAATATAAATTTTTCTAAATTAAAAGTTATAAGTATATATTTAAAAGTTAAATAATTAAAAGTTATAATAATATATTAAATAAGAGACTGGTGAACTAAAGAATAATTGCAGTACTTGATTTTTCGTATTTTCATTTTGATTTCGTTTATTTTTATTTTAATGCCCGCTGTATTTATACATATGTATAATAAAATCGTAAACGAGCCGTGTCTGTACAATGTATATTTTCTCAAAAAACCATCCATACAAATTGTAGTTATGTTACCGGAGCTAAAAATATAGTTTTTAGAAATTTTGTCGGATTGTCTGTTTATCTGTGCGTTTGTGCATGCTAATCTCAGAAACGGCTGAACCGGTTTGAATGCGGTTTTCACTGTTGCATGTGGCAAGCTTCCTGTAACATTTGTGTGTATTTCTCCTATCTATCATTAATCTTTCATTTTTATTAAGATCGGAAAAAAATATTTGTATAATTTCGCTCTTTTAGTAATACAATTTTTTGTTAAATATCAAATTTTCAAAATCAAAGATATTTAATAACAAACTACTTAGATCTATTAATTAAAGGCTTCTGAAAACAAATTCGTCGATGTTTGTTTGCTTATTTTTTTTGTCCGGGGTTCATGCAAAAACCAGAAGGTAGATTTTGATTAAACTATTAAAGTTACAATTCAGATATAAATACTGCGACATGTTTCATCAAAATCAGTCCAGTAGTATTGAAGATACAACTTGATCCCAATTATAGAAGCCGCCGTTAAGGTACGAGAAGTCAAGTAAAAGTGGTTCTGAGGCTTTTTATATAAATCTATGATTGTGTCGGGATTTCCCATTTAGCAGAAAACCAACATTCACGCGTGCGGAGCCGCGGGCAAAAGCTAGGTTACTATAAAAGCCACACATGAAGTAATAACATTTTTAATACAACAAACACAATTTTAACCAGTTTATATTGTTTTAATTATCTTAAACTAAAGAATTATATTGTACATTATGTTCAAAATAAAAGACTTACCTATTAATAAAAGAAAGTTTACACTCACTAAAACTCGCAAATAAAATTTGATCAACAGTAGAAAATTGAAAACGACAATGCCGACGATACCATACTAGGTGTCGTTACAATTATCGTAAAAATGAGGTTTGGATCGTTGTCAAATTCAATTATTCGTTATCGATATTTGCCACTAAGAGTAGGGTTGCGATCGATAGTGTCGAAAGTTACATCCATCGTTCATTCGTCTTGACGATAAAGAAAGACGATGTCACTGAGAGTTGTATTCGACACGACAAATGCCACGATACTTCGATTATCGATTTTGCGAGTAGACTCCCAGGATCCTCCTTTATTACGACAACGCTTCCAGTTCACTCCGCCAGACAGACAATCGAATATATGTCTATGAAAGGTGTGGAATTAGTGAGTCATCCCCCCTTACAGTCCCCAACCTGGTACCTTGCAACTTTTATTTATACCCCAAAATAAAAGATAAATTCAGAGGAATTCGCTTTATGGACATGGCTGCCGTGGCTGCGTTCGAAAAAAATGTGGAGATCCCTAAAGAGTGGATTCACTGCTTCAGTCAATGGTTTCATCGCATGCGACGTTGGTTAGAAAGGAACGGAGACTACTTCGAAAAACAATAAGATATTAACAATTTCCTATTTCATTCCGTTTTTGATTTTTTAAACTTTCAGTGTGGTCCTCGTATAGTTATAGGTCTTATTGTATGTCTTATTGTTTGATTTGTCCGATAAGTGATCCGATAATTGTAGCTTTATAAGTAAAAAAACAAAACATGTTTTACGAGTAATTGTTAGTAGCGACCCCTTTTAGATTTAAAAATTAGAAAAATAAATAATGTGATTTATATTTTTTTATAAATTAAAATCTTAGAATCAAGAGTGTGACGCGCCAAAAATTAATAGGTATTTTTTAAATTTTTGGTTCGATTAAGAAGCACCCTAATATACGTAAGATATAAGTGAACAATTGGGTGATGTTTTTTGTAATAGTTACCTATCTACATCCGTTTTTCTTTTTTATTTGATATGTTGTAGACGTATATGAACTAGACGACTTTTTTACACTTGTTCGACAACATTATCAAGAATTAGAATTTTATGAACTATTCAAGAAAACAAAAATAAGTGATACTCAATATAATCCAGAGAAATTTAATGAATATCAAGAGAACCGTAGAAGAATTTATATTGTTACGGGTCAAAAAGTTAATTTATCTACAAAGAAAGAAGTATCCGAATCGCAGAATACAATCATTAATCATCGTCCAAGCAAATATTCGTCGAAAGCTTCCGTAAACAACGTATTCCAATCGCAGAGTAAGTTTCAGTAACCGTAGTACATGCAAGTATTCGTCCAAATTTTCTTTTCGCTTTTGTTCGCTCCGAATGGCTAGTCGTCAACTAACTCGCCCGCTGCGAGGGCATCGCATCTATATATAGGTTGGACCCAGGTTTCGATAACAATCGGGGACTCGCCGGAAACCGTGGGAAATTACAGCTTAAACACGACGGGCTTTTGTCAACAAGTCCCACCGTCAGTGGACTTTCGACCATATGTCTTAGCGATACGGTTCATCATAGGAAATACATTAGTTTTAGGTATCTTCAACGGACAACGAACCGCGCATCACAATATGTTTAATACCAGAAATTATTCATGTGTCCAAATTATTAATAGGGGAAATGAAAAGTGTATCTCAATAAATAATTTAATCAAATAATCAAATCAAAAAATATATCCTGCGTGATCGAATCAGAAATGAAGAGATCTGTAGACGAACAAGAGTAACTGACATAACGCAACGTATTAGTAGGCTGAAGTGGCAATGGGCAGAGAGAGCACAGCACGAACAACCGATGGCCGTTGGGGCCGCAAGGTGTTGGAGTGGCGGCTACGAGCTAGAAAACGAAGCGTGGGCAGGCCTTACACAAGGTGGAGTGACGACCTGGTTAAGGTTGCGAGAAGCCGCTGGATGTGGGCAGCGCAAGATCGATCTTTATGGAAATCCTCGGAAGAGGCCTATATTCAGCAGTGGACATCTTTGGGTTGAGATGATGATGAATCCAATAATAATACATACCTGTTTATACAGCATATTTTTAAGATATGTATGCTACAGAACGCTACACTGTGTGAACCGACACAGACTTCGATTTTTTTAAATGGTATAGACTTTAGCAACATCATCTACACATCTATTGACCCATTGCCGGGCATGGGTCTCTTCACAAAATTAGTGAGATTATACTATAGGCCACTACTCTTGCCTAATGCAGGTTGGCAGGCTTCACATGCCGTCGAGAAAATTTGTCAGACATGTAGGCTTCCCCACGATGTTTTCCTTTACTGTTTGAAACGAGTGATAATTATTTTCGTAAAGCCGCCGTCTCGCTCCTTCTTATATAAAGCGGGCAGGAAAGCCCCGGCGAGGTAAAAAGCAATCGGCTGTGATGTCAAGGTAATTAGAAGGAATCGACGAGCGTTGTTAAGACCAGTTTCTGCATCCGAGCCTACACCGATCTCTCACATATTCCAAACCTCTGGAGAAGTGCTGGGCGGCTTCTTGGGATGACCATTCACCAGCAGAATGATTGGGACTATTTCTGTGGATGCTACCCTCCACAAGTCGGTGCCCTCGTGCGCAAGATCCAGATATTAATTTTTAATTATTATTATACACACATATATTTAATAATTTCGAAAAATCATGGTGCATGCCTAGTTTCAAACTCGAGATACATCGAGTATCGAAATATAATAGTCGGCAGTGTATGGTTATACCATTGTTCTATCACTGCTTTATAATAACATTAAATATGTTGCTGTGCTGTCTTATGGGAAATAAAATAAGAATTTTAAAAAATATATTTAAACTCAATAATAAATAACAATAAAGACAAGCTTATTATCATAATTACATTGCATGCTGACAATGGAAATGACCTAAATAAAAATATTATTTTTTATAAAAGAAAATGTGTTTCATCAGAATATGTTTCACTAAGGGGGACGGGTATTGCAAGGTTTACAGAAAAAAATGTTTATCCTCATTTTACTGAAAAGTGATACTTGAATATCCAGTTTTTAATAAATTCTAGCTTTATTTAGATGCAATTTTCTTAAAATTTTGAATTGAGTCAGTTTCACTCTCAGCATGCAATAGAAGATAGTAATATCAATAAACTGGAAATACAAAATCAATTAGTTGTCATTTCAACACTAATTAGAATTAATTTCTGCACCTTTTTTATTTAATAGGTGCATTTTTCATAGATTTTGTAGTGACAGGACATCCATTAACTTTACTTATCAGTTTATTACCTTGCCAAACTGCTATAAGACTATCATTCGTTTGTAAATCAGCCTGCAGTTTCTCCCATACTTTCTTTTTAGGATTCAATACATCATCAGATTCACCTGTCTCATAGCCTTCTATTACAACTTTATCTCCTGGTTTACTACTTTCTGGAGGCAGCAATGGCTCCACCTGCTTAGGTTCATCCACAGATGCACAAAGTACCATACCTCTTGATTCCACACCACGCATTTTGGCTGGTTTTAAATTACATAAAACCACTACATCTCTTTGATTCATCTCATCAATAGGAACAAAGTTTACTAGACCACTAACAACAGTTCTTGGCTCATCTTCACCTAAGTCAATTTTTTCTACATATAGAGCATCAGCATCAGGATGTCTTGAAACTTCAACAATGCGCCCTACTCTAATGTCCAATTTAGCTGGTGTTATTTCATCAACTGCAACATTAGTATTTCCTTTTATCTTTGTTGATGGTGGATAGGCTTTCTTGGTTAGCTCTTGTAGCATGGGATCTTTGAATATTTGCTGAATAGGTGCCAAAAGTCTATTAATAACATTTTCAACAGTAACTTTCAAATCACCTGGATGAATTTCTTGTTTAGCAAATGCACTCTCTAAATCATCAAAATTGGTAAAATTAACATCACCACCATGATCTGGTGACCTGGTAATTTTGAAAGTTTCATCACTCTTCATTAATGGAAATATTACATGTTTTGTGAATGATAACACACCATTATCAGTAATATTACCAGGTTCACAAAATGCCTTTTTAAGCTTCTTCTTAACATTGGCAGGGTCATCTAAAAGATCAATTTTGCTATCTTCCACAGATGCTGACATTTTTCCACCAGTAAGACCAGGTACCATAGGATTCATCAAATGTATTCTCTTGGCATAACCCAACTGAGGTAAATACTTTTCAGCCATTGTAAATATTTT
>WUAW01010237.1:59280-70403 GCA_017165845.1 Thaumetopoea pityocampa
TAGGTTATAAGAAAAATAAAAAAGAAATTTTTACTAAGAATATATTAAAAATCTCTCCCCGTGATCATCGCTAACTCCACCCAAATTTGGAGAGAAGAAATCCAATTGGGAATGTAGAAAATGTGCACATTTTGAACACAGAAAATTCGGACTCCGAGGTTTCCTTAACATTTCTTCAGCACTGAATCCAAAATACAAACGATATGGCCTTTAACAGTCTTGACGAAAAATTCTTCGAGCTTGAGCGTGGATTAAATGCTCCACACACAAAACAAAACAGATCAGGCGAATTTATACACTTTCTAGACATTGTTTAAAACAATTGAATGNGCCTTTAACAGTCTTGACGAAAAATTCTTCGAGCTTGAGCGTGGATTAAATCCTCCACACACAAAACAAAACAGATCAGGCGAATTTATACACTTTCTAGACATTGTTTAAAACAATTGAATGTAAAAAACAAAGCAATAAAGTGAGACGTATGTAATTAAAGGACTTGAACCCAAAGTGGTTAAAAATAGTTCTTCTTCTTCTTTCTTGGTTTTTGGCGTTTGACCAATTTGGTACAATTTTGCCCGTAAACAATTATGATATTGTCATAAACTTAGGGGGTAGTGATCGGTGAAGATAGAGAATTTTGGTTTTGGAAAGACAGAAGTTCCTTCGACGGAAAGTCCTACATTAAAAATCGTTAAAATTCTTGACTTGAACAAAATAACAGCTGTCATAAATATTAGTCCAAATGTGGGTAGTTCGACACATTAGACCTGAGGCACAAATATGTAACGATTAGATACGACTTATAGGATCTAAATATAAAGATATGCCTTTTTAAATTTAACAAATGAACATTTTTAGCTTCTTTATTCAAAAAATCATTATTTTAATCAGAACTAATACATTTTTTTTAATTATTTTTAATGATATACCTACTCACAGAAATCGAAATAAGTTTTATTCCAGAGCAAAAACCATTGTTGCCTAGTGTTATTAGTAATATTAATTATGTATGATTTGTCAATTATAGTTATCGGCCCTACATCAAACTGCTCTTATTTCTAAATCGACAGTTGTCTAAAGTTGTTTCGCCGTAGTTTCGCAAACTCCGTATATTAGGCAACCTAATCGGCCTATAGTATAGCCACAGTGACAATGTTGAGGCGGGCGCGTGCCTCGGTGAAAGTACAACCAGCTGCCGTTTTACTTGAATAATATAAAAATTCAATTAACAACCAAATATTTATCAAACAAATTGATGTCGTAATTGTGGGCATTCTATTAAAATAAAATTGTCGTCTATTGTTTATATTTATTCTCCAGTAATAGTAAGTAGTCGATTGACGTTTACAGATATTTTTTTTTATTTCATAATCTCTCTCGTGACCTTTACACAAGAGTGCCAACCACACCACACGGAAGGTGACATGATATTGTAATGGCAACCACTAAAACCTCGGATGAGTGGGGTGATGTTAAGACATCACTCTACTCATCCGATGCTTAACTATGGGAGTCGCGTGAGCATATTATGGGCGGATCGTAGATTGACTTGATCGTAGATCGTTGATTGACTTGATCGTAGATCGTTGATTGACCTTCAAGTTTTTCAAAGTTATTTTTATGATATTTAGTTTGTTGAGAACATTTATTACTTCACGGTTATGACTGATCAAAATAAGTTTTTTCAGTTTCAAATAAGCCACCGCGGGGTTTGAGTAAAATGAGGAATGGTATCGAAGCCCCCAGTCCTCCATAGGGGACCAAAAGTCTTTTGAAGGTTTTCTCCTATAATGTTGTCAGTATTTTTCTACTCTGCGACCTTGTTTGGTTTATTACACCATACTCAACGTACGTCTGTCTACGTTTCATTACCATTGATAATAGGACCAACCTCATTATCAAAATTACTGGCGATTAGAGAAATGAGGACACTGTTGACTTTTCTATGATTACATTTATCTTAAAGGTTATCGGTTTTTTTTTCCATTACTTAACAAATATTTATTTGACTGATTAGGCCTGACTTTACTGAATTTAGACAAAACTTAATTACAAAAAAATCAGTGGTTCCATCTTGAACTTAGTTAAGTCATACAAAACAATAATCTATTAACAATAACAACATAATTAGATTAATCGAAAACAATATTTGTTTATTATCCTAGAAAAAGAGCACCTTAGTTTTCTCAGTAACAAAAAGCGTAAAGAACTTGCGATTTGTTTCATTCACGTTTTTCTTAACTCTCTCTTCAACCTATTTCATTACTTCAACCTTGTTTCGACTCAAGCCAGGGTATGTTGCTTGCAATAGTAACAAACCCTGACTTAAGACTACGGCTATAAGGTTCTGGTGATCTGAGTGTAAACGCATTACGATAACGCTTGGTAGACTTAAACTAGTGAATCCGTGATTCTGCGACTGACGTGCCGGGAGACATCTTTTCAAATATACTTTTCTCCCTCCTACTTTATAACCCGCTATATTACACATTTATAAATTCACCTATTCGCTTAGTATCTTAATATATTCATTTTTGACGCATAGAATTTTTTACAGAGGTTCTGTCAGTCTCCTACTAATTAAAAACTTCTGTGGCCTTCATTATCATTGAATTCCTTTAATTACTCAAGTATTCCTACTAGTACCCAAAATACAGAGAATCCGAGTTTGGGAGTAGACCAGCGTGTGTGACATAAATATAATATATAGAATATAATTGTGCAATTCTGTTGTAACAGAACTTATCTAAATTTAGACTCCCCTATATTTTTCTAATGTCAAACGCCAAGAGGAGAAAGCTACAATTTTAGTGCTGTCAGTATTAGTTTAGACACGTCAAGATTTAAAAAAATTAGACATGATTTCGGAACATGCCGACTACGAAAGATACGCAAAATTTTTGTACCTTTTGACAGAAATGTAGGTTGGCACTCTTTAAAAATGTTTGCTATCTCGTTTTGGTGTTTGGCATTAGAGAAAGATGGGGAGAGACTAAATTTAGTTTAGGTTGTGTTACATCAGAATTGACACTAATGGTAAGAGAAATACTCAGAAGTTATATTTCCAATTTAATTTTAACAGTTTAAACTCTACTTAACTCCATCGGTCACCAACTCGACTCCTTTGTAAAATATGTTCTAGTGAAATGTTTGGTTTTCGAGACTTATTCAAATCTCATTTCATCAGTATTTATTGTAAATATCTCAAATTTATCTATGTAATGTTATAAAGTATTTTGTACACATTGTTTTAATGAACATATTCAATCTCAAAGTAAATTTCGGTTGTACTTTTTAAAGATAATAATATTATAATAAACGCTAATGTTAACATTAAATTTTTCAATGACACACTTAGATTAGTACGAATATTTATTTTACTCTTACACGTTTTTTTATTCCTATTTGATCTAGCAGTTATAAACACAAGGCAACATGAAACTTGGCTGTCATACCAGTTTTGTTCGTAATAATATAACGAAGCGAGGACAATATGTAATGCAAATCGCTTTTTAAAAGCTTATAGCCATATAGCGGGAGGGAGTGTAGCAGTATTGAAAAAGAGAAATCTTCCGACTACACGGGTGTTAAGTCTGGCGGAGTCTGCAACCACCTTCGACAGTTGATGTCGGCTCGTTGTATATACCCTAAGCCGCTATCAATTTTCTTCACCGTGATTCGGTTTTCTATATTATAATGTCGACATTCAAGAATCACGCCATCTGTCGAGAATTGTAGCGAAGCAGATCGCCACAGCTTTTCTTCTGGGGCGGATAATTTTCGTATCTATATTTTGAATTAATTTTGCTCTATTTTTCGTCCTAATCAATATTTAGTAGCATTTATTCATCGGGCTACCGTACTAGACTCATTTAGATCTCATAGAATCTCTCATTAGGAAGGTGTTCCAATAACGGGGAAAAATGTGGACTGTGTCGTTACTGATCATTTTATAGGCGCCTTTAATAACTGAAATGCACACGCATCTATAAAAGTGGAATCATTATATTGTTTCGGTGTGTGTCGCGTCGCACCAGCACGATTTCGTTTCGATACAAATTTTATTTTGGTGTTAGACAACCTTTAGTTTTGGAACCCATATCATCCTGATGTCTACCTTTTATTGACCCGGAGAAAATTCTACACAGGACTACTGCTTATTAGACTCCTACCGAGTAAAAATTTCTGTATTAGACACCGAGATCCACTGCGGATAACCCATCTGCTTCACATTTCCCAGGGGAACTTCAGATTTGTTCCCCTCGATACCTCAACACTTTGAGGTGTTCACGGAAATATGAGCCACACGCGTCGTCGTCCTTCATAATTCCACCTAAATCTTCAGCGAAACACGTCGCGCACGCACTGTGATTAAATGCACGCGCGCTTATACTGACTGATTCCTGTGTGTCACATTTTTCTAATTCGTAACCACGCACGTATAACCGCAGTACGTAGAATCACTTAACCATGAAAAAAAATGAGGCTTATGGTTAAAATCTAAAAAATTATTCATCAAATACTAATTTTTTCATCATCATCATCAGTCTGTTGAAGTCTTACACATACTCTAGGCTCCTTAATAAAAGGAGAAAATTAGATTTTGGTCTTGAAGGTCGCAGCAAGTACTTGTTTAATCACAAAATACCGCTTCTATCTATATCTATAATCTACACAAACAGGTAGAGGGTCGATGTGCCCGAATCGCAAAACAATTCATTTATTTTTTCGATGTATAATTTAAAATATACACTGTTTTGTTTTCCATTGATATATTAATGTATTTAACGTCCTCTAAACTCTGAAGTTTCATAATTACTAATCATTCAGATCAAAGATGAATGATAGCAATAAATTTACATCAATTACTAACTACATACGAGTTAATAAATTACAACATTTATGACCCGCCTATGTACACTAATTTCTTAACGACACGTTCATTAGCGAGTAACATGTACTCATGATATTTGTAATTTGCCCTCCTGCCCACAAAAGACAACAAGCGCATTAAAGGTTGATAGACAAGTGTTTAAATTATTTAGATTCATATATATATAAACTTAAGCAGGTATTCCAAACATTAGACAAAGTCCACAGCTTCGCACTATCTGCGATTTTGAAGTTTTTCGCAGCATCCGATTGATACATTGTTCCATACAAAGTTTTGTCATTTAAGGATTTTACTTATAATACTTAAATATACATGATACTTTTATACTAATATTATAAAGAGGTAAAATTGTAAGTGTATAGGGGGTAATCTCCAAAACTAATGATCCAGTTCTAAAAAAAATTTCACTGGTAAAAGCTACATTGTTCCTGAATGCTACAGGTTATAAAATATGTTTATATCATGCATATTAGCCGAGCTATCACAATGTTTGTCTGGCAAGGCGGAAAGGAAAGTTACGCGCGGACGAAGTCGCGGGCAAAAGCTAGTTTATAATAAATTGTTCATTTGGTAAGTTTTTCTTTGACGCCCTTTTTGACTTCTGCATGAATCGATCTTCCGTCATTCATTCTAAATGGCCAAATAATTGGAGCATCCCTTCCTCGATCTGAGTTTTTATATATGTCGACAAGTCATTGATAGTATATAAAATATATAAATATAGTACAGTAATATATTTTAGATATTATAATATACTTTTAGATGAGCTAGTTTGAAAAAAAAATAGTTTTTGTTTAAAGAATTGCTTACATCAGGGCTGTCCAAACCAGATACGATCGCGGTCCAATACATATCATTAAATAGATTGGAGGTCCGCATAAACAAATATCTACTTTAATTTATTGAAGAAAAAAAAATACGATAAAAACTTATTGCCATATGAACAAATATTTCATTCATTTGTTTGGGATGCCATAAAAGTAATGTGCTACCAAAATAATTTTATAGAAGGAAAGTTTTCATATTTGTGGTAGATCAGACCACGGCGTGGGCTGCTTAAATATAAGCCGCGGGTCGTGCTTTGGACAGCTCTGGCTTACATAATATACTTAAATTATAAAACTCCTCCTTGAGTCAGTTACTCATTGGTGAGCATCATGATGTCCTCGACTCAATTTTTCCTGCATAATATGCCGTCACCTCTGCCGGATCGTGGTGTGGTGAAGAACATGGAGAATATTATGTCGGATTGTTTGGACACTTATTGAGACCGTCTCTTTGGCTCCGACCAGTAAATCTCTGTCCATTCATCTTTCCTCTTATTATTTTAAGGTTATCGGCAGGTTTTTGATCAATGTGGTCGAAAAAGTAAAATTGAGTTTTGGTCTCAGACCCATATGAATGGTGACAAAAACGCTTAAATTTCTTATTTCTTAAGACAACTCGTCGCCAAGATATACCATTTGCAAAAATATTTACCTGTAAAATAGTTACCTGTAAAATAGTTACCTGTGCTTGCGGGGCTGAGCCGTCTATTGTTTCCCTATTGAGTCAAGTTTTTCTACAACTTGACCGTTTCTACGAGTAATATGAAGGTGACCGCTTCGCACCTATTATTTCACAGTTATACGCGCAGGATTACAGGATTTTAAGTTCCAAATTCGTTATTAAGATTAGAATTTCGCTGCAATCGTATTCCTGACATTATCGAAAACGATGTCTGCGCCCATCACTTGGTGATATTTAAAAGAACTAATACGAGTTATTACTTATAATATACGTGGAAGAGTTGTATTAATATTTGTCATGAATTATACACAGGAGATGTTAATAAATAATGCAATACAACCCATCCAGATTGCTTTTCACAACGTTAGATCCAGATGTTTATTTTTATAATTATGTTGTTTTGCAAAGGATGTTTTAAATATTGTATTTTCTTTCCTCTTTGAAACAAATAAACAACGTCTAATATTAAATCTATTTCCTAATAGGTAGAAACTTCGATTTGTATCAGAGATACGCGGCACTTAAACCGACTCTCTTCTAAACCCAATGTAAGAAAATCTCGTTTACTGAAGTTTTACATAGTGCTCGCATCATATTCATCAATATAGCAGTCGTTTTGACAGGTCGAAATGTTTGTAGGTACGTGTAACTATTTACTTTTTATGATTTTGCTGGGCCACTTACATACAAACATAATTATTATACATAGTTCGTTTGTATTCCATTTGGAAACCAAATTACCAGTAGGAAAATTAATGACACGTTTTGCACTTACGCCCGCTTAACGGTTTGATTTATTTAAAACTAAATCACCATATTAATCGGCTTTATTCAAAAAATTGTAACAATTTGAATGATTACTAGCTTTTGTCCGCGGCTCCGCCCGTGTGAATGTCGATTTTCCGCTACATGGGCAATACTGAAACAATCAGATTTATATAAAAGGCCTTATAACTTTTACTTGAGTTTACCTTAACGGCGGCTACTAAAATAGGGATCAAGCTGTATTCTCGATTTTGCGGCACTGATTTTGATGAAACATGCCGCAGTATTTAAGTCAGAATAGTACCTTTAAGACAGTAATAGTTTGACCAAAATCTACCCGCTAGTTTTTGCGTGAAGCTCGAACAAACAAACATCGACAGAGTTGGTTTCAGAAGCTCTTAATTAGTTGATCTGAGTAGATCTTTTAAATGTCTGTGATTTACATAATTTCACAATTAACGTTTTTATAATAGTATAAAATAGACGTAACCTAAATTATCATATCAAATTTAGTATCCTTCACTCATTTGAAGAATATTAAATTTAAATCTTAACGTATGTTTTTTAATAAATATTCCACGTAATTAGAAACACATTATTATTAAATTAAATTTGACTGATTAAATTATATAGATTTAGTTAAACGAATTGTACCATTGCAGTTTTAATGGTAAAATAATAAAACTGAGATACATTTGGATAGCAATAATAGTCGAACCTTAGGTACTAATGTCAATTAGGCCCCGACGTCATCCAGAATAATAATTAAAACAGATAAATTTGAATAAATGACCACTTAAGAAGTACTTATCTGTCACATGGATTTATATGCCATTATTTACGACATTTAGTTGACATTTAAAAACTTTAATTTGCGAATAAAAAGTTCATATTAATAATATCCTATACATACTTCCAATATCGTATAAAAACCGCACTGTGTTCAATCTGCCAATGTAAACATTTTTGTAGCATCTCTCAAAGCTGGTCGCCCACCTGATTATAATTCCCCGGGTCCGTGCACGTGTTTAACAGCGATACACATCTTTTACCGGCCTAAGATCACGGGCACCTAACTATTATTTGACATGATGAACGACTATCATCTTTCACATTGTACTTATAAAATTCAAATTGCCCTAAACTCTCTAGTCGTGTATAACGCTAGGTTTGGTGGACGTTTTTTTTTGTTGCTGCTTTGTATCGTGCCACCTGGTCTTTTTTCCTGGCCATAGAATCCATTGAAAGACATGAATCACTTTAGTAACGCTCGGTCGCTCGAGTCCAGTACATTGTTTAAAAGAATTTGGCCTACGTTTGATTTAATAAATGATGATTATTAGAGTTACTAAATAATTGCACTTGTCAATGTTGCAATTAGATCTTTCTAATCGTGTTTATGTTTAAGCCACTCGTGTTGTTCGGAACATTGGTTTTTTTGAACGAATCTATTAAGATAGATTCGTTCAAAAAACCAATAATAATAGCCTAAGGGCTATCTATACATATATAATTACTTGTCCTGATTAACTGACTGATACATGAACGCAGAGCCTATACCGCTGGGGCTACAAACTTCAA
The DNA here is from genome assembly GCA_017165845.1 of Thaumetopoea pityocampa. Classification (NCBI taxonomy): domain Eukaryota; kingdom Metazoa; phylum Arthropoda; class Insecta; order Lepidoptera; family Notodontidae; genus Thaumetopoea; species Thaumetopoea pityocampa. The sequence goes on from WUAW01010237.1 coordinate 68,030, forward strand.
ATTTTGGCAGTTGACGCCTTTTATGTTGTAAACAACCACTAAGAAAGGATTTTTGGAAATTTCTACTCTACAGAGTTAAAATAAGGGATGAAAGGTTGTATGAAAGTCCGTCATTTTCAAAGTAAGAAGCACGAAATTACATATACTTCTAGTGAGAAATAAACGTACACGTATAGCGGCGTTTTTCAAAATTTTACCTCTAAGAGGGTGAATCAGGGGTTGTAAGTTTATATGGGTATTTCGTCACTTTTGAAGTAAGAAGCACAGAATTTCATATACCTGCTTCTGATTAGAAATAAATTTACACGTATATCGGCGTTTTTTTTTAAATTTTACCCCTAAGAGGATGAATTAGCTAAGTAATTTTAACCCCAAAAGGGAACACCGGAAAGAGGTACTACGGTAATTATTGTAAAAGTAAAGATTAAAAAATACTAAACACGCGAGTAAAGCTGCGAGCAGCAGCTAGTAAAACATAAATTTAAATTAAGAATTATATCTTCAGCTTTAATGTGTATGAATCTCAAAATATATTTCTTAGGCGTTTTTAAGGCAGAAACATGATTAATAACAATCACAGCTTTTGCGGGCCGCTCCGAGCGCTTGAATTTCCCTTTTCCGCCACATGGGAAATCCTGAAACAGTACATAGATTTATATAAAAAGCCTTAAACTACTTTTACTTGAGCCCTCGTATTTTTACGGCGGCTACTAAAATAGGGATAAAGCTGTATGTTCAATTCTACTGGACCGATTTTGATAAGACACGCCACAGTATTTAAGTCGGTATAATACCTTTAAGCCTCTTATCTTAACCAAAATCTAGTCGCTGCTTTTTTCGTGAAGCCTGAACAAACAAACAAACATCGACGGATTTGGTTTAAGAAGCCCTTAATCAGTCGATCTGAGTAGTTTGTTTTTAGATATCTTTGATTTTTGAAAATTTGACATTTAACAATTTTATAATAGTAATAGATGTAGATATAAATTTATTACTTTATCCAAGGTAATAATTAAAATATATAAATTTGAATAATTGGCCGCTTAAGAAATACTTATTTCTCACTGACTTGTGAGAAATAAGTACTTCTTAAACGGCCAATTATACCGGACCTATTTACAGGTACATGTATACGAAACGTGCCATCATTTACGACAATAAATGTTAAAATTCATGATTATAATAATAAATCTGTCTATAGTTTTTATATTGTAATTAATTCATGGTTTGGCTTTGGCATGGCTTTAAACTTATTAAAACATACATAAGTAGCTAGGAACCAAATATGATTCTATGTGTATGAATGTGTTACTATCAATTGTTTACAGCAAGTTATAAAATTTTACTGACCACATCACAGTCGGTGATAATATACGGTGTCATTAGTATTGAAAGAGAACATTTATAATGAAATATATATAAATGTAATACCTGTTGCTAACACAATGTTGATAAATTTATCATCACGCGTTGACACTGGGGTCGACTGAATAGTGTACAAATTAGTGGCATTATATTTAACTAGCTTTTGCCTGCGGCTCCGCTCGCGTGAATATGCATTTTCCGCTACTCAGAATCCCAAAAAAGTCGTAGATTTATGTAAAAAGCCTATTAAACATGTTTACTTGACCTTTTGTACCTTAACGGCGGCTACTAAAACAGGGATGAAGCTGTGTCTTCAATTCTACTAGACCGATTTTAATGAAACATGCCGCAGTATTTAAGTCGTAATAGTACCTTTAAGACTGTAACAGTTTAATCAAACCGCTGGTTTTCGCGTGAAGACTGAACAAACAAACAAACATACAAACATCGATGGATTCGGTTTCAGAAGCCCTTAATTAGTAGATCTAAGTAGTTTGTTTTTAATATCTTTGGTTTTTCAAACTTTGACATTTAACAATTTTATAATAGTATGGATACACACACAACTCACGCCGACATCCCATAAGGGTAGGCATAGACCATAGTACACACTACTACATACAGTAACGCCTCCTTCCCATTGGAGTAGGCAGAGACCCTACTTTCCATCTGCTATGATCGTTCAATGTAGCAGAGTGGCTATCCGCAGCCTAACATTTCGCCCCCGCGGGCAACGAGTCGTGTTGGGTGGCGAACCACGCCGCCGCCATTTATAAGGTTAAAAATGTTAAAGTTCCTCATTGCGTTCCCACGGTTTAATGGAGAGGAAAGGAAAAAGGATGAGGTAGAAAAGGTGTATTGAGCAAGGAATATGCAATTTTGGAATAGGATTGTAGGATATAGGATATTACTATCTCGGAAGGAGTAGTAAGAGACAGTAGTAGCTCGGGAGGCCGGGGTCGCTTACCCGTATATTTAAGTCAATTTGCCGGACAGGCTAAAAGGGACT
>WUAW01010245.1:12389-23514 GCA_017165845.1 Thaumetopoea pityocampa
ATTTCGACCTGTAGCTGGTGACACATTTCGACCTGTAGCTGGTGACACATTTCGACCTGTAGCTGGTGACATCCGACGATTTTCGATCGACGTTGATCATTCATACCATTATACATACATATATATACTCACGTATCCGATAAGGGCATCCCATAAGGGTAAGCAGAGACCACAGTTTGCCACATACTACGATCCTGACGCACCTCTCTCGCCTCACCCACATCCATACATCTTTTTATACACTTTCGGCGATAAAGGCCATTATACCATTATATTTACTGTAAATGTTTTGTACCTTTGGAATTGGGAATTGCGGTAATGTATGTGCTGCGAAGTACTGCGGGTGTTGTGGGAACCAGCTAAGGGATAATGGGTAGGAACGTTATATTGCTATCTCTAAAAAGTGTGGCAAACGTGGAGATTATGGCAAATCCGTTATTGTAAGGAGGAGGCTCATGTCCAACGGTGGACTGCCATGGACTGAACATTATGATGATGATGAAGTAAGGTAACGCAATGTGACGCAATGTGATGTTCAGCTCGCGGGCTGGACATCCCGCACATCCGCACGGTGGTGAACTACACGGTGGCGCGCGACATCGACACGCACACGCACCGCGTGGGGCGGACGGGGCGCGCAGGCGTGCGCGGCGCCGCCTACACGCTGCTCTCCAGGGATAAAGACAAGGACTTTGCCGGACACCTGCTGCGGAACCTCGAGGGAGTGCAGCAGGTATTATATTAATACCCGGATGACTGAGCTTCGTTCGGCGTCTCTCTAGTTTACCGTGGGAATGTTACATTTTACAATATTTAAGGAACCTCGAGGGAGTGCAGCAGGTGATATTTTAATATTAATACCCGGATGACTGAGCTTCATTCGGCGTCTCACTAGTTTACCGTGGGAATGTTACATTTTACAATATTTAAACTAGTAGTTGACTACAATCCCACCTGATGGTAAGTGGCGACGTATTATAACTTAGGGTGTTACAACGTACTAGCTTAATAAAAACCTATTCACTCTTAAATGTGATAATTCCGTGTGATAAGATGTAGTGCTATCTGTTGTTGAGTAGGTAAGATGTTGATATTAGCTACTCAAAAATCATATGACATTGTTATAATAAAAGAGCATGATTTTTTTAGTTTTTTGGTGATTCAGTTGTCTATGAGATGGCGTCAGAAGAAAATGTGTTTGATTTGCTTTTTCACTTTTCCTTTAGAATGACACCTATATATATATATATAATCTATCCTGGACAACAAGGACAACATACAGTGTTCTTTATGGATTGGTAATGATATCACTCTTGTGGGACATCGTCCACGACTTGGTATTATTCAGAGATACTTGAGCCTGACATTGAATAGTCGGGGGAACATTGGACCATACTTCAAGACTATGTGTTAAAACTGGCGAAGACTGCGTGGGGTTTATTGAGGGTTGCTCTTATATGTAACTTGTTGTAAACTTTACGTGGGAGTTATGCGGTCCGAAGCCGTGTACTGAGTCCTAATTTGGATTGAAACCTAGTAGCAGAGTGGTTTAAGGACAACACGTGGTATCTTATTAGATGAGGATTTTGGGGGTATCCCCGGAATCTGGATGTAATAGCCCTCGCCACCTACTACCAGAGTAGAGAGAAATCAAGCTGACTTGGAACAAGACTATTACCAGTAGACGAAGGGAGTTCCAAAGAGCTGAATCGTAGAAATGAGGCTTGCTCTAATTGGTTAGTGGCTACAGCGGCAAAAAGTTGCTAACATACTGACGTTCGCGTTTTATCCAGGAACTGCTGTTTTGATGTTTATTTGTACCGAATCGGCCACGAACAGACTGTACATTGCCATAATGTACAGCATTTTATACTCTGTTGTCACGTTCGACCTGGGATGCAGAGCCACGTGAAATGATTGCAGAGAATGGAGGATGAATTCTCTTTTTCACCGGGTATATCATTCATGATTCTGCGAGTCCGTGATGATAATTAAAGAGACACTTAAGCCGAAGCGAGAGGTGACCAATCTAAATTTCTTCTGCCAAAGATGCCCCGGGCGAAGGGTTAGCGGATACATAGAGAAAAGATTTTATATGAATCTTAATTACTATTTAGTTGATTAATTTATAATTATTTAATTTTTGTTGTTCCCACAGGAGGTGCCTGAAGAACTGATGCAATTTGCGATGCAGTCGGCCTGGTTCCGCAAGTCGCGGTTCAAGAAAGGCAAAGGCAAGAATTTAAACGTGGGAGGCTGCGGTTTGGGGTATGTACAGTTCTAAACGTAGAGCACCAATAGTGTATAACATCAATTTCTATGTGATAAGTATGCATCTATTTACCATAGAACAAAACATATACGCAATACATGCATTTATCAAATTTCGAAAATGACAATGCTTTATATTGATTATGCAAAACCAAATAACGCTTTTATTAATTATTGCTAAACTAAGCGTCACGTATTCTATTCATTGCTATCTGAACGTCGTTTGTATTAATCAAGTTTACAAAACTAAGCACTGCTTATTATAATTATTGCTAAATTGAATAAGATTATAATATCAAATTACAAATTTAAACAACGCTTGCATTAATTTTTGCTGAACTGAGCGGCGCTTATTTTATTTATTACTTTGCCGAACACCGCCTGCACATATAGTCACATCTTTTTCCCTGGCTCTTCGGAGGGGAATCGAACCCCGTTCTCCCATGTGATCGCCGGGATTTATTGCATTTGCTACGATCGTTTAATGTACAAACTGGCTATCCGTGGCCCATTTTTTGCCCTCGCGGGCAACAAGATGTGTTGGGAAGCGAACCACGACACCGTCATTTTATAAGGTTCAAAAGGGTAAAAATTCCTTATTGCGTTCCAACAAAAAGATAGACACGAATAGAAAGAGGGTGAGGTAGCAAAGGTGTAATGAATAAGGAATATAGAATTTGGGAAAAGGACTATAAAATATAGGATATTACTCTCGGAAGGTGTAAGAAGAGACAGTAGTAGTTCGGGAGGCCGGGGTCACTTACCCGCATACTTAAGTCTATTTGCCGGAGAAGCTAAAAGACTAGTACTCCGTGATCTACACGAGTATTATGGCTTTGAATAAAATTTATAAAACTGAGCACTGCGTAACATATTTGTAGTAATCAAATGTACGAATCTACGCAACGTTTGAATTTATCATAAAAAAAAGAAGCAACGCTTTTATAGATTATTATTTATTTACCGACTATTTTATTCATTAACTATCTGAATACCGCCTGTAACAACCAAACTAACAAAACTAAGCCAGCTTCTACTAATTAAATTTGCAAAATAAAGCTAAGTTTTAATTAACCAGCCAAGCGACGCTTCTTTAATCACATTTGTTGAGTTATATGTGGAACAATGAGTTAATTTTAGACACTGTGTAGATACAAGGAGCGTCCTGGTTTGCCACAGCCGGTGGAAGAACTGCTACCAATTGTGGAGAAGACAGGTGGGCCCGCCACCGATAGGCTCGCGTCGTTAAAAGCTGCCTTCCGCTCTCAGTACAACCAGGTATATGTGTTTCCGAATCATAACCAGTGTGATCTGAAATCAACAAAATTTCTCATTGAGATGATAAGAGACTTCCACAATCAGATTGAAAACGTTGGTACAATGGTTGGTACAACGAGCTATGAAACACTTCGACCTTATGGGATTTTTTCTCCTATGTACTGAAGTGTAGTCTATAAATAGAGAACCCGTAATTTTGACACATTATTTCTTCTATTTTCCTTACTGTTGCTGAAAACGAGTATCTATAAAAGCGTGTTTTCATAATCTTCACTCATGGTAGGTATCTGGTAAATCCTGTTCTTGTGGCCTTNTGTGATCTGAAATCAACAAAATTTCTCATTGAGATGATAAGAGACTTCCACAATCAGATTGAAAACGTTGGCACAATGGTTGGTACAACGAGCTATGAAACACTTCGACCTTATGGGATTTTTTCTCCTATGTACTGAAGTGTAGTCTATAAATAGAGAACCCGTAATTTTGACACATTATTTCTTCTATTTTCCTTACTGTTGCTGAAAACGAGTATCTATAAAAGCGTGTTTTCATAATCTTCACTCATGGTAGGTATCTGGTAAATCCTGTTCTTGTGGCCTGCAGTAGATAGTGGCACTGTTATCTTAAAAAATAAATAAAGCTCTTAGACTACTTGGCTTTACGACTGATGTTCATAAATCCATGGTTCTAATTTAAATACGCATCTTTCTCAGTTTACTGCTTCATCAGACCATTCTTGGGAGCAGACCAGACCAGCGATCCAGCCTGGAGTTAACGCACCCGCTTCACAAAGCGAGGAGAAGGCAGAGAGAATCAGGAAAAGTGGCAAGAAAAGTAGATGGGAGTAACCCTAGTGTGATGATTAGTAATGGAGGAGTTACGATGAAGTTGATAATGAATAATGAGAGATGAAATAACATTTTTAAATTGAACAGATTGTTCAGAGAATGCAAAATTGATCCTCGTGGTTTGATAAAATAGATCGGTATCTGAGTGGCACTCGAGTTCCTTTAATTATATTATCGTATTGTAAGTTAACTGCTAGATAAAACCTTTTCAAATTTCCGACGCTCTAAGCTTTCTTGTAAAGGTTATCGATCTATTGCATTGGAACATGTACCATATTATCTTTACAAGTCTGCTGTCTCTACTTCAGGACTCGACTGCCCCATCTTGAAAGATGTGACAGGCTAGCTAATTCAGCTTCTGATTTTGTGACCTGTGTCGGCAGGTGTCCTATGTATATCAGTAAATAGATTGCCCGCTTAGTTATATTATTCTATCAGTAATAAACTCGATTTGTTGACCATATATAGTGTTAGTACCCATTTTTTGGTGCCTTAGGTTATCACCTTATAAGAATAAATGTAATATCAAGTTCGAAGCAATATGTGTGGGAATTTATAATGACTGACAAAGTTGAATTTAGTAAAATCACCATAAAATTGTAATCCCGAACGACCGAGTTTCACGTAGTGTCTTTTGAATTTGCCGCTGGAATGTAATGCATTCCTGTGTGGTCAGATGTAGCACCGTCTATTATTGAATATTTAGCTACTTAACAATTGATGAATATTTGATATTGTTAATAAACAAACGAACAGCATGAGTACGTGATCTTAGGATAATGCTTTTTGTGTATGAAATTATTTTTACGTTTTTCTCAGGGTGACGCTTATTTCAATTTGTGTAACTTACAAAGTGAAACATCTAAATACCAAATATCTGGTATTTAGATGTTTCACTTTGTAAGTTACACAAATCTACAGAGCTGTTTCTGGGAAACATATTTATATATACAAGAATTAATCGTTTAAAGTAATAAGATTATATTTCGTGCGCAACTTGTGAACCGTGATTTGAAAACGACAGCATAAGTGAGTGAGCGATGTACAAGACACTGTGCTCGTGCCCTTCTGAGATCTATATTCATTTGGACAAATTTTACAGGAAGAACAAAAAACTGATTTATTTATTCTGCGTTGAGGGGAAAAATAAAGTACTTCTGTTTTTAAGTCTTAATGATAAGAACATATAATGGCTTTTATTTTGAATTTAACTTATTTTAATGTATATAAGGGTTTCTAGTTTTTAATCAGGACCTATAGTTATCAGTGTTATCATAGAAAACCGATAATTGTAACAAATCATGGGTATTTTAAGTTAGGAGATTAATGCCACTTATCTTTTCGGTTGTCTGCCAACAGATGGCGTTAATAACGGTTTTGTGAAAAAATGTTACAACATCTCAGACGGTCTCGGACGATATGTTGGACACACCACTTGTTCTGGTCTCCCCGTCTCCCCACACATACAGGCCAAGACTTGGCCAATAAGTTGCGTTCGGACTGTAGTAGTAAAACTAAATCTTGGTCTGAAGGAGTTAACCAAGGTTGTATGTTTGGTCAGTATGGATAGCGTATAGGTCACGTGAGAGTTTTTATAAGTCTTTAACCTCTATTGTTTTACGAATGGATTGTTATCGTCGACAGCGCTAACTGAAGCAGGGCGAGTTGTATATTTTCATTTCACAGGGGCTGATAAGACCACTCTTTGTACACTTTACGTAATTGTAATATAATATTTTACTGAAATGTGTTCAGCTGTTATGCAATAAAAGAGTATTCTATTCTATCATAGTTTAAAGATTTAAACTATTTGAGCGAAAAAGGTATTGTGTGTATATTTTGCGCGATTCCTAATTATTTTGTGAAATCGTTCTTTGACATAAGTACCTGCAAAAATAAATTTACATTTACGTTGCGTTAAGTGCAAATTTATGTTTGCTTGTCTTTGGTTTGATAAAATCTTTTGAATATACAGTGACAGAGCAGTTTGCGTGCACGCGCGACGGTCGATGATTCAAACTGTGCGAAACCACCTCGTTCTTGCGTAATTGTACACTTTTTTAAGGTGGGTAGTTTGTAAGGAAATGATAAGGGTAGATTGTGTTCTTAATTTAAATATCTTTGCGCGTTAGAATTCAATACCTTTTATGATAAAATCAAATTTATGATAAGTCTAATTGAGTTTTAGGATTCACTGTGTCCTGAACGACACTATGATACGATTTAGAGGTTCCAACACTGTTCTATTTCCTCGCTTGACCAATAGCAATAAGAAAATTTATCGATCCACACCTATTTGTTGCCACGTCGAGCGCATCATTTGCCGTTGTGATTACATTGGAAGTGCACGTAAAGTTATACAACGATTGTGCTTTAAGAAATTAAAGAAGAATTTGACGAAGTTGGGTGATGGCAGTATTATTTGGTTCAATAAATTATTTATAGGAGAGTCAATAATTACTTTATATATCGCCATATCGCTGCTGAGAGGCGTGGGCATAGGAATAGCGTCACTGTATTTGTTACAGTGGATGCTGTGACAACCAGCTAAGGGATATACTAGGATAATAGGCAGCAGCGTTACTCTTATTCAATCAAAATCTACTGCGATCTTCAAGTCGCCTGCCAAGCATGGAGATTATGGCAAATCCCTCCTTTTTAAAGAGGAAGCCCATGTCCAGTCCATGACGCCATGGGCTGATGATAATGATTTTGCCATAACTAATCTTATTATTTACCACTTCTTCGCTGGCCGTTTCACTTAGCGCTGTTATTTTATTTGGTCGCACTAATTACTATGTGTATGAATTCTTTTTTCAATTTTAATAACTATAATATAATTATGTAAATACAAATAAAGTGTTATGATAAGTGGACTTTTGTTTTTTTTTAATTTTTAAATGTTGTTAGGGCTTGGCTTTCCCGTGAACTTATGGTCGTGCATCCGTCTATTCTGTGCTAATGTCACTTGTGGTTCCGTTCGCGTGGAATACGTATTTGATGGTTACGACATTACAGGTAAATCAGTTTGGAGACGGATTGCAGCGTTTGTAGTAGTGTTTGTACACACAGTGACTAAAACCGGAATAAATCAGTTTGCGCTAGCCACCACGTGCCTCGCACTCTCGTATCAGTCACATAAGTAGCGGTAGAAACTAGTTATTACGTTTAACACGTTGAACGCCACGTCGATTATACGCGCCGTTCCGTTCACGCCACAGCCAAGCGCGCCCGGCCGGCCGCCCGCAGATTACATGAATGTTTTTAAGTAATATATTATTTTCCTTAAAGCATTATCCAAACAAAAAGCCATCTTGCCTAAATTAAAAGTTCGGTCTCACAAGTACGGAGGGACCGACACGAGTGCGATGATAAGATGAACTAGTCTGCCGTCGGTCCGCGCGGACCAGCGGGACCTGAACGGAAAGTCTTGCACCGGTCCCGAGTGACCGGCGTGGCGCTTAACGTGTTAATATTTATTTATGTATTTACCTCTAAAAGATAAAAATGAAAAAGGTAAAATTGTTTTTTTTTTATCTGCTGACTGTACACAGCAACAAATGCAAAAATGTCTTCAAGCTGATTTGGCTGTAATGACTTAGTTATGAACACAGCTCCTTGACTATTAATATATAAAGAAAGACAAGCCTAAATAGTAAGTGGCTGGTGGAAGTCTACCAGTCTTTTGACGTTAACGAGGTTGAGCTTTCAACCGTTGGATGATACCCGTCCTACTGTACACCTTCGGTATAGTCAACTGGACTCTGACTGTACTTAACGCCTTATACAGAAAGGTTCGTGCATTCATGACCCTTCATAATCCTATGAATGCTGCAAGTTATCCTTCATAATGCTGCGAGTTGTCTCCACTAGTGCCCAATCGAAAGGTTTCAGGCACCACCGAATATCGTTTAAGTGGTTGCCATCGAATTGTTAGTGTTTGTTTCAAATCACGCGAGGTTTCGTTCGAACTGACACTCCAGACCCGTTCGAATTTTTAGGAAGGATTTCGCCATCGATTAGAGTCTCGTTTGGACTCTGAAGCTGGAGACACTTCAGACCAGTCGAATGCTTGCAAACATTGCCCAGACACAACCAAGTACCCAAAATATTCCACGGAGCTTATTTGAAAATGACCTCTCAAAGCTATACTGGGATCCACACATCGTCACGGATTAAACTATTCTCGTGAGTGATATTGATATGGTGCCAATGTTTGTGCATTCAAAATATGGCGGACCACAAATGTGATATTTTAAGTTTATTTTATTGTAATGAGAGTAATAAACAATTGCATCTAGGTATGGGTATAGAAGTTTTAATGGACAGTTTTCGCAGTAATTTTGTAAGTATTATTATATAATACTATGAAGAGTATTTAAGTATTTGGTACATTTTATAAAATATATTTAGGTACGTAATGTTATCGGAATTTTTTAATTTTAATGGAATAGAGTAATATTATATATTTTATACTACACCCGCTCGGAAAGCACGTGCAATTTTTTTTTCAAAACTGGTAGAATATACATCGCCACTGTCATACAAATATGCGGGTAGAAAAAATGTATGATAATCCATTTCTACCGCTTTGAACAGGGAGAAAGTCATATTGAAATATTATTAAATATTTCTAACACATGTTTTTTTCTTTAAAGACATCAACAGATTTAACCTATTAAAGAGGCAAAATGAGAATAAAATATTTTTAATTTCGAAAAATCATACTGGCCACCTGCTTTTTTTGTAGATTCATTGGCTCTAAGTTTTAAAAAAAGGTGTGGTGTTTGTGATATTTATAAAAAAATAATTGAATTTATATAATATTTTGTTTGTAGGTGTAGTATAAAAAATAGGTATCACTCGGGAGAAAGTGCAATTAACAACTCGTGTGATTTGAGAAACTGCACCCTCGTTGGTAATTTGTCAGCTTCTTCTTTTTTGTTGAACAATCTATAATTTTTCAGAGGTGACGACATAAGAGTTACAGTGAATGATGTTTATAATATTTATAGCTTTATTTTGAAATATTCGCCTCAATAAAATGACTTCGCAGGACTTGTAGTTGATTATGATCTCGCAAGTTGATAGTTGAGAACTTATAATGTTCAAAGTTTGTAAAATCTTTCATCAAGATTGTCTGAAATCTATCACTGTTCACCCATTTCGTGTTAGCTGGCAGTTTGTGAAATAAATTAAAACTTGTCTATGCCCTTAGCGCCCGCTTTGTATTACTGTTTTTGTTTAGTATACCAGCTGCGGAACTTACCTAGATTATGGGAATAATTAAATATATAAACATCATCATCATCATCTCAGCCCAAACACGTCCACTGCTGAACATAGGCCTCCCCCAAGGATTTCCAGAAAGATCGGTCTTGCGCTGCGCTCATCCAGCGGCCTCCCGCAACCCTAACCAGGTCGTCAGTCCACCTTGTGTAGGACCTGCCCACGCTTCGCTTTCCAGTTCGTGGCCGTCACTCCAACACCTTGCGGCTCCAACGGCCATCTGTTGTTCGTACTATGTGCCCTGCCCACTGCCTGATTTATATGGGCTGATATTTGCAATAGTCAGGCCATATATGAGATTTCCCGTGCTCGGGCGCAAGGGCCAAGGCGGACGCCATACAGTTTTTAGTGGGTGCAATTCTCAGATAACCGTCATGCTGTGCCCTCGGCGCGGCGGTACGGGTCAGCTATCTTTTGTGTATGAAAAAGGCCAAATATGAGTCAATAGAGTCTGACACAGGAATCATAGCTATCAGAAATATAGCCTGAAAATAATGACAAATTAAAAAAATCAGCTCTAGTGTTACTGAATATACTAAGGAAAATACATATTGATACTTGAATTTATATCATGGATTAATGGACAATTATTAATATTGTTTTATATCATAAATTTTAATTTTTTTTAATTATATCTGGAAAAAGTATTAATTTGTCAAAAAATTTTTGAATTTGCCGCTGTTTTTCAGGCTCGTGACTTGTGCCTCAGACTCTAGGTGCAGTAGTCACATATCGTTCATCTAATAGAACAATGACGAAATTACATTTTTGCAATTTATCAGAACAAGCGTTTCAGTTTAAAATTGTATTATACCCATTTTGTAAATCATATCAATTATCATGATTATTGATAATTTATTTATACATTATTATTAATAATTTGAGCATTCTCGAAAAAAATCCATATTAAACAACAAATCATCCAAATTAAACACATTAATAAAATTTTAACTTTTTTGCAATTACGTCATTATTCTATTGGTTGAACGATACGTTAGTACAAACAAGTTTTAAGTCTGGAGAGATGAAGAAGTCTAGTAGTAGGTATTTACTTCTCAGTTTCATTATCATAGTCATCAGCCCGTAGAACTCCACTGCTGGACATAGGCCTCCTCCTTAAAAAAAATGGCTATGCCATAGACATTAATTAACGATTATATGCCGCATTTTAAAAGGGTAATTTTATTTTTCATGGTCACCCTGAACATAGCCGCACCCTATAACTACAGCTGAGCGATTGTTTCTTGTTCTGTGGATTGTAATTGCCTGTTTTAATTTCAGTTTATTCATGTCAGCAAACTTTTCCGATGCCTTCCAAAGGTATAAAATCTTTTAGATCAGAAGTTCCCAGACTTTTTTCTCATAGACCTCTTTCAAAATTGAGCTGGTTACGGTGGACCCCCTGCAGCTACATTTCTACCATATTCCTAAAACTTGAC
>WUAW01010258.1:17744-28147 GCA_017165845.1 Thaumetopoea pityocampa
ACTTTTAAACGATTTCAAAATTTGGCGGCACACAAAGAAAAAGATAATTTTAAAAGTTGAATGTAAAATATATTATTTTATTTTACATGTACCACAAAAACAACAGTACGTTTATTAAGGGATTAATTACAAGTTAATGATGAGAATACTTTTAATGAGAAATTTGAGCTTGATGTTTTTTGATAATTTCATTTACATTTGATCGTAAAAATGACAATGCTACTAAAGGATATTATTATTGTAGTTTTTACTATTATAATTATTAATACTATAATTTTCTCTATATATATATTTCTAAAATTTGACGACACACATTAAGAATTTGGCGGGACACAAAAGTGCCGCGGCATAATTGCAACCAGTGATTCTCAACCATTGGGTTGAAAATCACTGGCTTAGATATTGTAATAGACTTTGAAACGCACCAGTGAAGTTGATATTAATACTATCCAAAAGTTTTCATTCTCTGAGTGTGGCGATCTATGAAGTCTATTTCCATATAGTAAGTCTGTCGTCTGATATGATGTTAATAAAAATAAATTTATTGGCACAAAAAGATTAACGATTTTACTCAATATTGGCGAAATCTAAATTTAGAAAACATTCAGATGGCTGTCAAGTTTTAAAAGCCCAAACTAAGTGCAAATACTTGTATCTCCGATTTAATACAATTTAAAATGTGAATCGAAACAAAAATATAATGAGATGCAGCCATAGTTTTATGAACCACTAGCTTTTGTCCGTGGCTCCGCCCGCGTGAATGTCTGTTTTCCGCTACATGGGAAATCCTGATACAGTCATAGATTTATGTAAAAAGCTATAAAACCACTTTTACTTGACTTCTCGTACCTTAAATGCGGCTACTAAAACAGGGATCAAGCTGTATTTTTAATTCTACTGGTCCGATTTTGATGAAACATTCCGTAGTATTTAAGTCGGAATAGTGCCTTTAAGACTAATAGTTTTACTTAAATCTACGCGCTGGTTTTGCGAACCTCGACGGATTTGGTTTCAGATGCCCTTAATTAGTCGATGTGAGTAATTTGTCTTTAAATATCTTTGATTTTTTTGAAAATTTGACATTTATCAATTTTATAATAGTATAGAATAGTTAGATAAATTAATTATGATTCGCTTCAAACGGTGATGGAAAATATCGTGAAGAAATTCGCATGCTTAAGAGTCTCTTGAAGTGTTTAAAGACTGTATTATAAAACTGTCGTTATCCTAGTAAGTCTTTTAACTGGCTCTCAGAGCATCCATGGTAAGATATGGACTGACGCTGTTAATCATCATATAGCAAGTTATTACTTCACACAGAGGTTTTTTATAGGGTTGTGGCGATCTGCTTCACTACATACCACACATCCTCAACAGATGGCGCAGTTCTAAAGTGATGATATAATATGGAAGTCTGAATCACGCGCATGAAGTTTAATAGCGACTTAGCGTATATACAACGTCTCGACATCAGCCGTCGGGGCGGTGGCAGACCCCGCCAGACTTAACACGGGTCTGGTTGGAAGATCTTCCCTTTTCCAATACTGCCACTCCTACCACACTTCGACGGTACAGCTGGTGACGTAATCATCAACGTCATCATGGGTCATAAACTTCTCGCTATAGGGTCACATTATTTTCAATATGCGATATGTATTATTACTCACTGATGAAGGATTTCGTTTCATATCGATGTCTATTTGTGTAAGGAGCGTGACCTAAAATATAATAGACGTATAACTGACGTGGCAGCTTATAAATGTAATTTCGTCGTCAAATTCCATAACAGTATTCGAGACGGTGGTAGCTTAATGGAATTTTAATGAGAATTTTACCTTTTCACCGTAATTTCTTTTTTTTTAAGACGCACCGTAATAAAAATTCGGCATTTATCGGTATCGATAACGGCGCGGATCGTTCGCCCTCGACGGGTAATATCGACAATGAGACCTTATTTTTGTTGATTAGTACTTTTTTTTCATCTTGTCGTTACAAAGGCTTCACATTCAAATATTCATCGTTGGGTATAATAATCCACCCGGAGGCTCTGAAATGTTCCAATTTAGACATGTATTGAATGGGATTTTTTATTATTCGTGTATACATTTTAAATTTGTACAAACATATCTCGTTTTCTGCTGAGGAACGGCTAAAAAAATGTCGTAAAAAGCTTGCGTCTCAATTATCTCCGAATATGATGACTATTAGCAAACATAAAACAATGTATAAGAACGTACTTTGATGCCGCTATATGTTTGGCAATGGAGTCTATACTATTATTAAAAAGGAAAATTTCATTGTCTGTATATTAAAGATATTTCAAAAATCTAACACAGATCGACTAATTCTCGGGATGGATGCGATCGACTTCTGAATCCTAAGGCATCTTTTTTGTTTGATTCGGGTATCTTTGCTTGAACTACACCTAAAAACTAGCCGATAGATTTTAGTCTTACAATTGTAATCGTAAAAATACTATTTCAACTTAAATATTGTAGTATATTCTATCAGAATTATACAAATAAAACTGAAGAGGCGCTCTGATTTTCATTTCAATAGCCGCCGTTATGGTATGAAAACTCATTTTTTAGGTTCTTGGACTTTATTGTATATTTATAACTAACTTTTACCCGTGGCTCCGTTCGCATCGACATCCTTAAATACAAGTCAAAAACCGTTGAAAGTACATTTTTTCTGTCCCTGAGGAACAGTTTTTTTTTTGTTTTTCAGAATATAAAATACCCTATGTCCTTCTCTGTACCCCTGACAATATGCGTACAAAAATGATGATCAGTTGAATAGTTAAGGCGTGAAAGCGTGACAAACAAACAAACTCATATTCGCATTTATAATATTAGGATTATTTTGGGATTTTCGATTTAGTGTGAAAACCAATATATTATACTTTGAGATATAAATTTGTATTGAACTAGAATTACAATTTGATTCCCCTCCAGACGGAGTGAGGTACACTATCAAATACGCCTAATACATTTACTATTGGCTTTATATACAGCCGAATTAGTTTGGAGACTTTTTTTGCATTTGTAGTAGGGTACGGTCAACAGATAAATAAATAAACACTTTTTTTTTATTTTTATAGGTAGGTTACATATTATCAAACGTAATTTAATAACTGACTTGTAACGCTACTTACAAGCGACTGATCCGAGGGTATAAAGCACGTAGTAACCAGCGCAAACTGGTTTATTCCGGTTTTAGTCACTGTGTGTACACAAAGACTACTATGAATGCAAAAATGTAATTTTGCTCAGGCGTTAGATGATTTTCACACTTAAATGACGTTTTGCTTCCAAAATGTGGGTTTCTTAATTTTTTTCTGAAAATGAAAAACATGCCAATTTGTTACTTCGTTGGTGCGTGAAAGTAGGCCAAATCCACAAACACGTATTTATATCATCATCATCACTAGACCATAGGAGTCCACTACTGGACAAGGGCCTCCTCCATAAATAGAAGAGATTTGCCATAACATCACGCTTGACCGGCATCTTGAAGTTCGCAGTAGATGTTGATTGCATACATACACACACTCACGCCCTTTTCCCTGGCACTCCGGCGAGGAATCGAACCCCGGTCTCCGGCATTAGAGGCGGGTATACTGACCACTATACTACCGAAGAATTGGGGTAGGCAAAGACCACTTCTTTCCACTTGCTACGAGCAAGGTGGATAGCCGTAGACCACTTTTCGCCCCCGCGGGAAACGAGACGTGTCGGGTGGCGAAACACGACGCCGCTATTTTAAAGTTCAAAAGGGTTAAAAGCCTCATTGCGTTCCCACGAAAAGGAAGGAAAGGAAAGAGGTTGAGGTAGGAAAGGTGTATTGAGTAAGGAGTATGGAATTTGGGAAAAGGACTATAGGATATAGGATACTACTATCTCGAAAGGAACAGGAAGAGACAGTAGTAGCTCGGGGGGCCGGGGTCGCTTACCCGTATACTTAAGTCTATTTGCCGGACAGGCTAAAAGAGTAAGTACTCCTTGACCCATGTTGACCCATGTTGATGGCGTCGCGGCATAATACATCTGCTGGTTTCCCTGACGCATTCCTCAACTGCTTTTAGTTTCAGTACACGGGGAAAGATTTAGTGACGTTATTACTATGCCGACGGAACACAGCTATTATATATTTGTAATGTATATTTATATATTATTATTAATATATAATAAGCTATCTATACTATTATAAAACTGTTAATGTCAAATTTTCTAAATAAAAGTTATTAAAATAACTACTCAGATCGATCGACTAATTAATGGGTTTCCGAAACCAAATCCGTCGATGTTTGTTTGTTTGTTCGAGCTTCGCGAAAACCAGAAGGTAGATTTTGATAAAACTATTACAGTCTCAAAGATAATATACCGACTTAAATACTACGGCATGTTTCATCCAAACCAGTCCAGTATCATTGAAGATACAGCTTGATCTCTGTTTTGGTAGCCGCCGTTAAGGTACGAGAGGTCAAGTAAAAGTTGTTCCGAGGCCTTTATATATATATATATATATATATATATATATATATATATATATATATATCTATGATTATTTGGGGATTTCCCATGTAGCGGAAAACAGACATTCACGCGGGCGGAGCCGCGGGCAAAAGCTATATATAAATCTATATACAATCAGTGGTATGACCGTGCATGCCGAGTCCTAGATTTCGAGTTTGAATCCAATGCCTCTGACTTTTCAAAATCATGTGCGTATTAATAATTAATTATCACTCGCTTCAATTGAAGAAGGAAAACATCTTGAAGAAACCTACATGTCTGAGTTATTTTCTCCATAATATGTGAAGTTTGTCAACTTTCATTAGAACAGCGTGGTAAGCTATATATAGGCTAACCCCTGCAGTGCCTGCAGTGGGTTGCACGATGATGAATATATATTAATAATTTATTTATTTTTACAAGATAGAAGTTCAAATGAAATAAAACCATTTTAGAAAAATCTTGAAGTTAAAAACTTAATGGCTACGATAAAATCGGAAACGCTTTAAAAACCGTACAGTGGAGCGTTCCTTGGCGGGAGTACAATAAAGGCTCCTATTTCAAAGGCCGTATAGGCCGACACAGGGGAATCAGTGTCAGTTGTAGGAACGCAATAGCTTACTTTTATTTTAGTGTTATTGCGGTATCATTCGAGCCGCGGAACACCTGCGCTTGATACAACTTTGAAAACACACGTCCGAACATTAAGTCGCACATTCGTCTTTATTGTCGCGGCGATATAAATGTGACGACCTGTTCGCTACGTAGTACCAGGCGTCCACAATAGATGGCGCAACTTTTAAATAACGACATTACTATTGAAGGCTGAATCACGGTGATGAAGTTTGATAGTAATTTAGCGTATATACATTATCCCGACATCAACTGTTGCGGCAGTGGCAGCTTCGCCAGACAAAACACCCGTCTAGTTAGACGAACTTTCCTTTTCCGATACTGCCACTCCTGCCACACTTCGACCTTATATCTGGTGACATCCCCATATGACCATTAATATCTTCATCATAATCACCCTTGATTATCCATTCCGCTATATAAATTGCACACAGATATTTTTAAAACATGAAGTGAAGAAAATGAGGTGAAGATCGCTGGGTCTCGCTGGATGCAGGTGGCTATGGACCGGTCGCTCTGGAATTCGATTGGAGAGGCCTATGTTTAGCAGTAAACAGCGACGGGCTGAAATGATGATGATGATGATGATGATTTTTAAAACAATATAAAAAAGAACCTAGGCTTTATTTACACAATCAACTTACAGAACTAAAAATATACTAACTTTTACCCGTGGCCCCACCCGCGTGAATATCGGTTTTCCACCACATGAAAAATCTCCAACCAATAAGAGATTTATATAAAAAGCTTAAGTAGTACTTTTACTTGTGCTCTCGTACCTTAACATCAGCTACTAAATCAGAGGTCAAGCGGTATCTTCAATTCTACTAGATCGATTTTGATGAAATACGTCACAGTTTTAAGTCGGAATAGTACCTTTAAGACTGTAATAGTTTAACCTAACTTTATCGACTGGTTATTGATATTTGATATTTGTTTGTTTGTTCGGGCTGGTAAAGGCCGAACAAACTACCAAATATCAACGGATTTTGTATCAGAAGCCCTTAATTAGTCGATCTGAGTAGTTTATTTTTAAATATCTTTGATTTTTAAAATTTGACATTTAACAATATAATAGTATAGCTAGATGTTATGTATTAGAGGGCGCTTAAATATTCGGCTTATCTAAGCCAAGCCAAAATATCTATTTTCGCTTTCCTAACATCTCTATCGAAATAAAATTACTTAAGACAATTCGAGACATTATTAACAATTATATCTTTAGTGATTTAAAACTGGGAAAACCGATAAAAACGCAGAGAGGAAGAGGTAGCAATGAGGAAATTCAATTAATCGGTTTTAAATTTTAATAAGTAGTTCACAATTATTAATATTTGACGTATATTAGGTAGTAGGTAATGATTTAGTCTCAAACTAGAATTCCCGACATATGGATACTAGATAACGATATACATTATTTATTCCTTCTTTATTTTACACAAACAGATAAATTGCATTTGTAAAGAAGGAAAAATTGATGTAGAAAGGCGAGCATAACTCAAAAGTGAGTTTTCTTCCAGCAAACCTTAGAGTATAAACATAGTTGAGATTAGAAAGAAATATAATTATACAGATACAATACAGAAGGCCCTCGACTTTCGCACATTTTCCTTTCGCACAATTCGCTATTTCGCACATTTTTAGAAATTCAACTTTTTAATCATCTTGACAAATTTTTGACTATCATGGAAGAATGTGATCCCAATGAAGAATGTATATCTCAAGAAAATAAAAAAAAATAACCGAAAGCAACTCGCCTCTCAACTTGATTATGTATACATATTTATAAATAAATACTTTAAAACACAATTTTTGATGCATATTTTTGACATCCCTCTACTTTCTAATATTTAACATTCGCACACACTTTCAGGAACCAATTATGTGCGAAAGCCGAGGGCCCACTCTATATTAATGGATAAATAGCACCATGACTCGGATACAAAGCCTTTCCCTACCAGGTTTCGAACCCGGGTCTCATTGATACAGAAATTCAGAGGTCACCAATCAGTCGTCGATATTATTGTTAATTTGAGACTGTTTTTCTGTAAACAATCAATATCGAACTGCACAAGGGCACGGCCCGATACCGTCCCCTGTATCGCCACCCTGACAAAGCCACTTTGTGTTCTATTACGGCTTTGCGCCATGTACTGCGAAAGAAAGTCTACAGATTTTTGTGCCTCTCCTAATGCAACTGTTCTACGGGATACATTATATCAAATAATTCTGTCTGTTTATTTACAACTTTGAACAGTATATGTATGTAGAATAGGCTCAAATACCTATGTGTTTATTTACTATACGAAACAAAGGGGATCTTGGAAAGTGCTCAAAATGGTCTCGGGGCCGATTCTGATGAAAAACTAAAACTATATAATATATGCTTCCAGTCGGAAACAGTACGAATCAATTTGTTGTCCGTCCCTTCAGGGCATTTTATATACGAGCTGACTTAACTAATCTATAGGTACATACATCTTCTATACAAATAAAATAGGCTGTAATTTTGAAATAAATGCTTTTTTTAAACTGTTACGAGATATTATTTGCATGCAACCTAAGCGTGCCATTTAAAACTTTCGTCTATCACTATGTTTGTACGGGCAATTTGTAAAACGGCTGAACTAACTTTGTCGTAACTTTTATTGGCAGATAAAATATTATTTAGAAAGTTATCTAAGCTACTTTTCATAGTGCTAATATTTAGGGTTCTAGATTAAAAATGGTATATTAAAGTATAAAATTGAATAAGTGGTAAAGAAATTTTAATTAAATATTTAAATTTTACATTACAAGGTCCAGTGGTGCCAGACACGACTTGCTATCAAAAAGGTCATAGCTTCGATTCCGGTTCCGTAACACTGAGTTATTTGTGATTTATGTACGGTCTACACTGTGCACAACGGAGAAGGAAAACTTCGTGTGTGAAGTCTACCCACCCGCACTAGGCCAACGTGGTAGACTATGGCCTAATACCCCTGCTAATAAGGGGAGGTCTATGCCGCTGTAGTGGGGACGAATATGGACTGGGGATGATGGATGATGATTTAAATTATAACGTAATAACTACACGGATTAAGGCACTAGCAATAACTAGAATAAGACTAAAAGCTTTTTTTTTAATTTTCAGCGAACGACTACAGTGACGAAGAAGCACGGTACCTTTTTATTTTTCTTCGATAAAAACGCTTAAATTCTCATATACAACATTATTTATGCATAGTGAAATGAATTTTATTAATGTTGAAAAAAATGAATAAAAATAAAGAAAATTAGGAAGATTCCGCTTTAGCAAAGTACCAATTTATTATATTTTGCTAGATCCCTGATCGTATCGGTTAAACATCGAGCATGTTACACATCTTCGTATGTACTGTGATATGTACCTCTATAATATATGAATGACGTGTAGTAGCAATTTGACGGAGCCGTCTTACATTAGATATATTAATATAAGTAAGTTAGGTCAGGGAGTACTTAGTTTTTTAGCCTGTCCAGCAAATAGACTTAAGTACACGAGTAAGCGACCCCGGGCCCCCGAGCTACTACTGTCTCTTCTTACTCCTTCCGAGATAGTAGTAGTATACTATATCCTATAATCCTATTCCAAAATTCCATATTCCTTGCTCAATACACCCTTCGTACTTCATTATTTTTCCTTTCCTCTCCATTAAGCCACGGGAATGCAATGAGGAGCTTTAACATTTTTAACCTTATAAAATTGCGACGTCGTGGTTCGCCACCCGACACGTCTCGTTGCCCACGGAAGCGAAATGTGGGCTGCGGATAACCACTCTGCTACATTGAACGATCGTAGCAGGTAGAAAGAAATGGTGGTAGACGTGAGTGTATGTATGTATGTAATACAAGTATGTAAAATATTTAGTACATATCTGTTGTTTTATACTTACAACGAGGAAATAGGGGGAATGAGGGAAAATATAAGCATAGGAAACAAAAATAGGAGACAGAGAGAGTTATAACCTAAATGTAATATCGGTTCAAATTTATTTATGTCTCATCACATATTCGGATCATTATATTTGGTCTTCAAGCTGCAACACATTATGGTGAATCAGGTAGCATACCAAATGATGGAAATTTTTACATTTACGTTACTTCGAGGTTTTCGCTCACCAGTTCGGTATTGCCGTAGAGGTATATATACTAATCAATCGCTCTATTGTACGTATGACTTAAAATCAGTACCTAAAGTTAGGATATTATTTAAACTTTTTACTAAAATAAACAATTATAGATGAGATTCAGTTCAACCTTAAAGTTTATTTCAACCTAAATTTGTTCAGCGTTGGAAAATCAGAAAAGTTCTATTTACTCGTTATTCAAATATTTTTTATTCCAAATCTAACTTTCTAACAATAATTTCGACGACTGCTAATACAGAAATTTGGTGGATTTATACTTACTTTTAATATATTTAATAAAAATTAAAATATCCGAATATTTTATGAAAATGATGAGAGTGGTATTCGACGATCCGCGGGCCGTCATGGAACGAAAAATTTACATAATGAACTTAGTCGTGAAGTTAGCCACCAACGCGCATATGCGAATCAGTCAACAGTCCGCTTTATCTATATACTAGCTTTTGAACGCAGCTCCGCCCGCTTGAATGTCGGTTTTGCGCTACACAGGAAATGCCGATACAGTCATAGATTTATATAAAACTAACTTTCGCCCACGGCTCCGCCCGCGTGAATCTCGGTTTTCCGCTACACGGGAAATCCCGAAACACAATCATAGATTTATATAACAAGCACTGTTACCACTTTTATTTGACCTCTGATACCTTAGCGGTGATTACTAAAACAGGGATCAAGCTGTATCTTTAATTCTACGGGACCCATTTTGATGAAGCATGCCGCAGTATTTAATTCGGAATATTACCTTAAGAATGTAATAGTTTAACCAAAATCGACCTGCTAGTTTTTGCGTGAAGCCCGAATAAGCAAACAAATATCGAATGATTTTTTTTTTCAGAAGCCCTTAATTAGTCGATCTGAGTAGATAGTTTTTAAACATCTTTAATTTTTGAAAATTTGATATTTAACAATTTTATAATATATAGTATAGACATATATCTGTCAGTTGTTAACAATAGTTATCTATATACACATATATATTTTTATGCTAAAGGAGTATACTTCTAACGTGCATACATAAGTACATTTAGATTTTTTTAATTAGATAACTCGTGCAACTAATCTACTTATCGTACTTATGTACGGC
>WUAW01010269.1:9443-21022 GCA_017165845.1 Thaumetopoea pityocampa
GAGCGCGGTAGACTATGCCCTAATCCCTCTCCTGATCAGGGGAGGTCCGTGCCCCTGTAGTGGGGATGATATGGACTGGAGATGATGATGATTGATTCGGATATTAAATGTGGCGTGGCGCGCGCATAATAATATTACCATCACTCTATCTCTTCCTGTTGGTGCTGTGAGACTCGACTAAGAGATCTACTAGCATAATGGGCAGTAGCGATATCCTCTATCAAGATCTACTGCGATCTCCAGGACGCCTATCAAGCATGAGGATTATGAAAAATCTCACTTTTTTTAAGAATGAGTCCAGTGGTATACTTTCACGGGGCGATAATGAAAGTTGAACCATTCCAACTAAAGTTGGAATGGTTAAGTTAAAACTTAATGAAAAATGTATGCCAGCTACTTTTAAAACATCTATGATATATTTAACTATCTACTCAAGTATAGAAAAAAATCAAAGGTCCGACTTAACGACACAAATAATCTAATGATTCCAACATTATAATTAAATTTCGAATATTTTTTTTTTTAATATAAAAGACAACTCCCGCATTTGGATTAATTCCTGTGTCGCGGGGACATTACAAACATTCAAATAACGGAAACACAGAACACCCAGACTCAGAACAATAATTTGTGGTTTACACAAATTGTTGTCCCGTGTGGAGATCGAACCCACAACACTCGACTTAATATAACTTCATATCGACAAAAACATTAGTCAATTTTTTCATTCCACTGTCGATATATAGATAAATATTCTTAAGTCGGGTAAAAACATTCGGTGCGCACCGCACAAAGTTTGCTGTTACCGGAGTACGAAGTGGGGTTCAATGGGAGCCGAGTTCGTAGTTTGAGCCAAAAGCTAGGGGCATTACCGAGGAGATATTCAGTCGTGTTTCAGAGTATCTAAATGATTTTTCCGTTTGTACGAGTATTTTTTTTTGTTATTTATCTACTATGTTAGAAAAATAATACATACATACATACACTCACGCGGATATCCCATAGGGGTAGGCAGAGACTATAGTATATACTATATACATAAAGTGACGCCTCTTTCCCATTGGGTTAAGCAGAGACCACTTCCGAAAAATATTCTTAAGGAATAATTTTTCATTGTCTTTCTTTTCTTCTACTTTCTTGTACGCTTCATTTCTAAAGGTTTTGCTCGTCCTGAAATGCTTTAATAGCAACGTTCACCAGCTCCCTCCACGCGACTCTGTCTTCGGCTTTTCGCAAGGCAGCTGGTATGTTGATTCCCATAACGGCCTTAGTTTGATCAGACCATCAGTTAGATGAACGACCTTACGGTCTTTGTTTCTTTTACAAGTATAAACAAAATATTTAAGGGACAATATTATGTCAGCTTTCAAAGTCTACTGTTAGACTTATTCATAAGTTTAACACCGCAAATTTTCGGTCCCTATTTTCCTCATTGAATCGCCATAAGACTGACTATATCCTACTGTTCATCGCTTCATTATCTTTATTCAAAAATTTAATACCCTCTATAGACCATGGATCACTCATAGGTCTTGATGACTTTAATTCACATACGTATACTAATTACAGATTTTATCTCTAAAAGAAATTCCCACGGTAGCTCGTTCTATTCTCTGCTGAGCGAGCTTGAATTTATAAACAAGGCCCAACATTTTAGCGCCACAAGGCATCATAAGAAGAACATTAAGTAGCAGACTAAACTAAAATAAAAAGAAATTTAGGTCTCAAAAACTTATGATCAGTTCAATAAAAATATTTTCTTCAAAAGAAAATAAACAAGTCGTTTTGCAAGCTCTAATGGGTCATTCAAAACAATAGTTGTGGTTTAGTCATGCCGAAGGAACTTTTATCGCGTAGTTCATAGAACTTTGAAAAAATCACGTACAAGCGAAATCTTATCCCTGCTTAAGACATGTCCTACATAAAACAAGCTAAGCGATAATATTCGAGGATATAAAAATCTATTTCTGCTTTATATTTTGAATAATGTGCAGTATATTTTTAATAAATTTCATATTGTAAATTAAGGATATATATATATATGCATACACTTACGTTGGTATCTCATAAGGGTAAGTAGACAGGTTCGCCACAACTACGATCCTGATCAGGGGTAATTGGATGGCTATTTATATGGATAGTTTTTGATATAAGACCGCGTTTGACATAAACATTGTAGCTCCCACATCTCCGGTGACAGCTAATATCAGTTAAGTGATCATCAGCAGCTCGTGTAAGTTCACTGCTGGACATAGGCCTCCTCCTAAAAAGGGGGATTTGCCATAATCCCCACGCTTAGCAGGCGTCTTGGGGATCGCAGTAGATTTTGATTGAATAACAGGATAACGCTGTTGCTTGTTATCATGGTACATCTCTTAGCGGCTTCTCACAACATACACGGGAAGAAATAGTGACGCTATTGTTATGCCAGCGCCACATGTCTTTTAATACCAACTAGAAAATATTGATTTACCCCATTTTTGTTTCGACGCAAAGAAAATACCTCATACGCTATGTAATAGACTACGTAAGCTGCGGGAGCATCTTGTGAGGCTTGTTGGACTCCTAATGACTATGTAATGATCACATATGCATCACCAGATTGAAGGGCCTGTAAATGATCTTACCTGCCTTTCGAAATATGCAACAATTAGTCATATATAGTGAAACAATATTTATTACAAACTAGTTTTTGCTCGCGGCTCTGCCTACGTGAATATCGGTTTTCCACCACATAGGAAATCGAAACTATCATATATTTATATAAAAAGGTCTGTGAACCACTTTTGATTGAGCTCTCGTACCTTAACGGCGGCTACAAAAACAGGGATCAAGCTGTATCTTCATTTCTACTGCACCGATTTTATTGAAACATGCCGCAATATTTAACTAGGAATAGTACCTTTAAGACTAAAATAGTAGTTAAAATCTACCAGCTGGTTTTTGCGTGAAGCCTGAATAAACAAATAATTAGTTGATCTGAGTAGTTTGTTTTTAATTTTTTTTTTGAAAATTTAACGTTTAGCAATTTTACAATAGTATAGATAGATATAAAGTCTATCCAGTTATAGCCTCGCTTCGCTTTCTGGTAGGTAACATGCTTAAAATTTTCATGTCGTTTATTTGAAGAAAAAATATACTTCATCCGAATAAAATGCCTTCCTTATTTATACAATATCAATTTCTTAGTTTGCTTTTCATTTTCTTTATGTGTTTATCTGAATGAGATTTCGGATACGCGTTGGGAGCTCTCTAAATAATTGCTTTTCTTCTTCAGTCGAAATATGCATTATCTATCTATACTATTATAAAATTGTTAAATGTCAAATTTTGTAAATCAAAGATATTTAAAAAATATTCAGATCGATTAATTAAGGGCTTCTGAAACCAAATCCGTCGATGTTTGTTTGTCTGTTTGTTTGCTTGTTCGATCGATTTTGCCCCCTTTTATACTTACATCATTTTGACAATAAAATACTGATCTTTCACATTTTATTACTTCTAGGGAATTTTAACGTTAATCCGAAGATATATAAAATATCACATCAACACATTGATTGATATTATATATATTGATTGATTGATAATACTGTTTAAAGTTATTGACAATTAATACACAAAATAAGAGCAAATTTATATATTAAATAATCATCACAATAATGTAAAATATTAAAATAAAACTTCAAGTGATACTGCATTCGGGTTGCCGCTAAAATTCCTAATTAAGTATTTTTCTTGTATAGAAATCCATAGAATAAATTAATGTTTACCACTCGACAAGAGAAGTGTGAAGTTTGCTATTTATACTTTGCTATAATCATATAAAGTTCACCAACTGCACATAAACTCTGAATGCGTTCCATTACACGATGTACGGCCCAATGAGTGGCCTATTTCACAGAGAAACAGCTACGTTTGTATTCGTTCTATGACTAGTTAATATACAATAAAAATGTAATAAATTCATTTGAGCCGTTAACAAACGTTTGCGTACTAATTACCCAGTAAAATTAATAACATGACTATTGCTAAAAATAGACTTACTTGGCTCCTTATGTTTGCAACCTGTTAAAACTTAATTATTTCCATAATAACAAAACTTCTTTTTTCTTTATATAGTTATAAATAGATTAGAATAGAATATATTCTATTCAATTTTAAACTGGATAGGTATATTCTACGTTAAATTGGTGTGAAATTAAAGATTATTCTAATATTATTTTCTTTCACACCAGTTTGACACATATCATATTTATAATGGTTCTTTCATTAAATAATATAACTGAAGGATCTGTAACTACTATTATTCGGTTTATGAGATTGATGGTTGTTGCTAACCATTAGAACAACATTATGTTTTTCATTGTCATGGCAGTATTCCAACTAGTCGTGGTTTGCTATTTTTGCAGTTAATATGGCTGTTGGTTGATAAAAGGTTGTGGATTCGACCCCGGTTTCGTACCACTGAGCTATTTTACTCATGTACGGTCTTTATTGTAGTGTACACTAGACTGAAAAGGAAAACTTTGTGAGAAAACCTGCATGCTCGCATGCTTCTGAATAATCTACCAACCCGTACTAAGTCAGCGTAGTAGACTGTGGCCTAATCCCCCTTTTATAAAGGTAGGTCCATGCCTGTCCATGTCCAGGTCCATGGTCCTGTAGTGAAGACGAATTTTGACTGGTGATGATAAGGATAATGGCTGTCAGACCTATTATGGTGATCAACTAGCATCTGTCCTCATAACATAATATTCTGTGCCCTATTTTAAATAGATTGACTCGTTAACTTGTTTCTCTGTCCGAGTTCTAGTTCATGTGGTACGATGAAGTTTGCTTGTTGTTCGTCATTCATTAAAGCGCTGATCGACCATGTGTGTGACATAAAGCCATGACGGATGGCAAACAGTGGTGATTGCGTTTACATTCTCTGTGTAGATTGCTTGCGTAGACATGTAAATAATGGCAGATGAACTAAACTCAATTTTACATTAAACAATACTTTATTTAAATAATGACAGATGAAGTAAACTCAATTTTACATTAAACAATACTTTATTTAAATAATCAACGTATGAGGTATAAAATAATAGGGTATAAGCGACAAAATACAAATTGTTCAGGAGAGCAGTTTAAAGTTGGAATTGCAGAAAAATGGACATAAGTGTTTTATCTTTTCTCATATTGTGAAAATGGAAATAGCTGTATTACCGAGAAAAATAAAAGCATTAATTGGCAAAACATTTATTTACTTAATTCGACGCTGTTTTATGTGATTTTATGCCACTTAAATCAATTGATCTTGATTAGATCAATTAATTGATTGAGTTTTTTACGTGGGCATAAGTGATAAAAAAGTCATTGTAGGGCCACGGGAGTAAACGTATTCGAAAAAGCGGACAATTTTAAGTAGGATGGCATTCGTAACTGATTTTCGACCAAAATGTCGCTTATGCCCTATTATCTTTCAAACGTTGATATGAACACAATAGTCTCAATTAGTAGTCCGCTGTAACACAACTTCGATAAATTTAGATTCTCCTGTCTTTTTGTAATGCTAAAAATGTATTATTTTATTCTTATGCTTGAGTTTATTATTACATTATATATTAGTTTGTTGTATTCCTACATACATACATATACTCACGCCGATATCCCATAAGGGTAGGCAGAGACCAAAGTACATACTACATACATACATACAGTCACGCCTCTTTCCCATTGGGGTAGGCAGAGACCACTTCAAACCACATGCTACGATCGTTCAATGTAGCAGAGTGGCTATCCGCAGCCCACATTTCACCCTCGCGGGCAACGAGACGTGTCGGGTTGCGAACACGACGCCGCCATTTTATTAGGTTAAAAATGTTAAAATTCCTTTGTGTATTAGTTGTATTCCTATGTGTATTAATATATAATACATCTCTAATATATTTATAATACATTTTCTCTCATATACGAAGAAGAATGACTTCCCAAATTTTCTTTTCGTCTGTGAATAACACCTACTTTTTATCTCACTACCCTACCATAAGGTAAACTGGTAAAAAATGCCTAAAGCATTAAGATCACCTTTACATATTTTATGTATGAAGTGTAAAATAATTACATAATACAGGGAGATCTATTATGTAAGAAACCTAACTATGAAAGATATATGTATGTTATGGCATCATACAAAATCAACTGATTAGGGTTTTTGTTAATATGTTGCTTATAATCTCGAAAAAGATATAAGATATACTCATTAATCATCATTATTACATTGTCAATCCAGGTGAAGCTATGGGTGTCAGTTAATTTGCAATAATATCTTCATGATTTTAATCGCATGACATTGCCTGTGCCACTTACACAATCACAGACTCTATCAAGCTATTTCTATATAATCATATCATCATCATATCAGCCCGCAGACGTCCATTTCTGGACATAAGCCTCCTCTAATGACCGCCACCCCGAGCGACTATGAGCCGCCTGCATCCACCGATTGCCCGCGACCTCCACCAAGTCATCGAACCATCTAGATATTCAATCCAACAGTCTGTGTGTAGTAGAGTACGGTAGAGTAATTGAACGATCGTAGTCAGCAATCACCTTAATTGGAACTTTTATCCTCTTAATCGTACGGCAATCATACATAACTATTATAAAATTGTTAAATGTCAAATTATGTAAATCAAAGATATTTGGAAAAAAAATATCTACTCAGATCGACTAAGGGCTTCTGAAACCAAATCCATCTATATTTGATTGTTTGTTCGTCCACACTTTACGTAAAAACCAGCAGGTCGAATTTGGTCTTTCAATTTTTTATTCCGATGAAATTGAAATTGATGATGATGAAATTGATGAAATTGATGATTGATGGTGAAATTGAATGAACTGATATGATGATGATCCGGTCTGAACCGATCATCATCATATCAGTTCACAGACGTCCACTACTGGATGTACGCCTCCTCTAATCATCGCTACACTGAGCGGTTATGAGCCGCCTGCATCCAGCGGTTATGAGCCGCCTGCATCCACCGGTTGCCCGCGTCATTCGTTAGGTCGTACGGTAATGTATCATCATAATCATCCCCAGTCGATATTCATCCCCACTACAGGGGTGCGGACCTCTCCTGATCAGGAGGGGGATTGGGCCGTAGTCTACCACGTTGGCCTGGTGTGGGTTGGTAGAATTCACACAACCATGCGGGTATGTAGGTTTCCTTACGAAATTTTTCTTCTCAGTTGACTACATTGGTGTCTATAATGTAGACCAAAGTTGTCTATATCCAGACCCCCAGGGGTCGATGCAGACCACATTACAATAAGAAATTTAAATTTTTCGAAGGGAGCAGCGCTACCCACTGTCAGAAACACATTAGATGTCGATGAATTTGTATAAATTCAATATTAGTTAAGTAGGAGATCTCTACCCAAAATTAAAAAATATGGCTAATTAGATTAATAGGTAAAAAAATGGGAACCTCTGATGTAGACCGTATATGAATTAGAAATAAATCAGTGGCACGGGACCGGGATCGAACCAATGACCTTATGATCGCGAACCATGACTGTAATCACTATACCAATGTATTATACTTAATATATACGGTAATACATATTCCGGTAACGCGGGGCAGAAAGCCGCTTAATGAGGCGAGAGACGTCAAACATGGCAACTAAATACTCGCAGTTCGGCGGATAAACTCGAGTTTGTAACAACCGCAACTTCTAACCCGAGCGCGGTAACTTTTAATTGGTATTTTGTAACGGTTTTCTAAAATATATTTTACATAATCGTATGAGTGTTATTGCAGTGCGTTTTCTATAGATTTTTTTTAGAAGAGCTAGTCATAAAGCGTAGGATTTGTCTAATAGTTATAGCATATCACGCGGCCCATGGACCTATAGGAATTAGGTGATAGGTTGTAAGTTAATGGATTGTGTAGTTACATTGTAAGTTAATGGATTGTGTAGAAGTGTTGTCGCAATACAATTTTGTAGTAACTTGATGATATTGATTTGAAAATTGCTGTGACCCTAACATAATAATAGCCTCACTCATAGCCAGCCATCTCTTCCCTTGGGTGCTGTAAGAACCAGCTTAAAGTATAATAGGCGGCGGCTTTATCCTGTTATTACCTGAATGCGGCGAAGCTCAATAGGACGGTTATTTGTTTGACCTGTATGTATGTATGTCCATTTCTATGTCCGCTCGTAACTACAGAACTGCTTAACCGATTTTGATAAATCATACGTCATTCTATTCTTCTCAATGGCGCGAGTGTCACTGAGTACATACATAGATTTTTTGCTTTTAATGTACGGGCTGAAAAAAAAACTTGTTGTACCTATAATGTATTTAATAATTTAAACTTGGTATGTTTGCACCGCGGTAGGGTGTTTTTTTTTAGTTTTGTATAAACGAGTCAATCAATCGAAATCTTTTGCGATCTTCCAGACATGGATATGACAGCAAAATTTTAAGGAGGAACCTCATATCTAGCAGTGGACTATCACGAGCAGATCATGATAAATAACTAAGTTCATGGTAGTGAAATAAAGAAAGACTTATCAGAAATAAGGTATACTCATACATGGGTATCTATCTACCTACAATTTTTACAAAAATTTTCCTCGTTCCAAAAATATGTCCAAGATTAATGGCGGATATAGAGCTTCAATTAAACTTTGGTTTGCACTCACTGTTGACCATGAGTTAGTGATGTACGAACATTAAATCGTTATCGATAAAAATTTAATCCTTAATTCAATATCAAAAATTGCTTAGTTGCCGAAAACTAATCCCATGATTTTTCTCTACAAAAGCTTGATCAAGAACAATAATTATTGTTGCGTATACGACTATAACTTATTTAGTACATTGATAGTCTAGTGGTTATGATCATAAGGTCACAGCTTGCGATCATAAGGTTCTATCCTGGTCCCGTACCGATTAACCTGCTTGGATGTGTGAAATCTACCAACCCACTCTAGGCCAGCTTGGTAGATTACGGCTTAATCCCCCTTCTGATCAGGGAAGGTCCGTGCCTCTGTAGTAGCCACAAATATGGACTGAGGATGGATTCGATTTGAGGGAAGATTCCTGTCTTCCAACTCTATTTTGAAGCTTGTTTGAAAGATCGGGCTTCAACTTAACAGTTAAAATATTCATGGCTAGAAATGGCACGCGTCCGATAGTTAACTGCTGAGTATTTCAGATCATAAGAATGATATTTGTTAACTAAGTCGTTAAGTACTTGCTCGGTATTCTCGATTTTTTTTGGTTCGATTCGAGATACGCACTTTGAATTTTTCAAAAAATATAAAAGTAGATTAGAATTCATTCGGTACATCATCATCATCAGCCTATGAAGTGGTCTTCTCCTTAAAAGGAGGGATTTTCCATAATCTCAACGCTTGGCAAGAATCTTGGAGATTGTAGTAGATTTGGATTGAATAATATGATGACTCTGTAGCCCATTATTTATTTATTTACAGGAGATTCAATAGCTTAAAATTAATATTTTAGACTTACAATAGAAAAACAGAAAGCCACTTACACAATCTCACAAATAACTTAATATTACATTTGCGCTGAATTTGAGAATTAATAAAGCCCATAAGGCAACAGTTTCAACATTCCCTAGCTAAAAAAATCCCTGCTCATCAGCCGCCTGGCCAAGCTCACACTTGTGTTGCTCCGATATCGTATTGAAGTTTATATCCTGGTACATCCTTTAGTTACTTCTAACAGCATGCACGGGGAGATATAAATTGACATTATTAATATGCCAACGCTATATAGCAAATTTGTACGATTATTATTGTATTGTACTCGCTAACTAAAGAGTGTCAGTAAGCTTGAAACACCAGAGCAAAATGTACATTTTCCGAGATATTAAACGTAAGAATGAAAAAATACCTGTTTTCCGATATTATCATATTTGGAAATGTGGCAATTCTATTTTTTTCAATCAATGCTAATCGTACATCACTATCTAAACAGATACTCGAGAAAACATGTAAAATTAATTAAAGCCCTGGCAAGTATCCAATTTCGGAGATGTGATGTTTTCGGGGAAGACTTATTTCGAGCAGTTTGTAGGCTACTACGTTACCAGTCTTAACATATTTCTTCTGTGTTTCCGAAGGCAGGGAAATAGTAGGTTCCGGTTGTGGTTCGAATGGCTACCGTTCTATGGGGAGAGGGATTGTGGGGGCGACGGATGATATCATATAGTAGTCAGTCATCAAAACTCATTTAATCCTCCTACTCATATACTTACATACATACAGTCACGCCTTTTTCCCGCTGGGGTAAGCAGAGACCACTTCTTTCCATATGCTACGATTCTGATATATCTTTCGCTTATTCTACATTCATCAACGCTTTCATACAAGCTCGTCGATGCGGGTACTCATAACCTGGTCTTTCTTCAACACGACTTCGATTTGGTCGAGATACGTTCGCCTGGGTCGACCCCTACCTATTTGTCCATTCAGGTTCATCTTATAAATCTGCTTCGACAATATTCTTTCATCCGTTTAATACTATACTGTCTCCTGTACTATACTGTACTATACTGTCTCCTGTAAATATATCAGACTTCAACTAAATCTAGATTATGCTGGAATGAGATGACATTTATGTCATTTTGATGCTAAGATGAATATGTGATGATACACTATGCTGGTGATGAATAAATTTGCAATACGACCTAAATGTTTTACTTAAATAGTAATTATATTAATCAACAAATCATTCGTAGTCATTATATATGACCAGATACTTCCGATGCTGGACAAAGGCTTGCAATGATCGCCACACTCAGCGGCTATAAGCCGTCTGCATTCACCAGTCACGTCTCACCTTAATTACATTCGTCTACCTAGATGGGAGTCGACCCACATCACGTTTTATTGTTCAGATTCAGAGGAACTTTAACACTTATGAACCTTATAAAATGGCGATGTTATTGTTCGCCACCCGACACGTCTCGTTGCCCGCCAGGGCGAAATATGAGCTGCGGATAGCCACTTTGCTACATTAAACGACGATTGTTTCATGTGGAAAGAAGTGGTCTCTGCCTACCTTAATGGGATATCGGCGTGAATGTATGTATGTATGTGTGTATAATATTTACATAGATAAATAAATATATACATATACGTATCTGGATATATATCCATTGTTTATATAGAAGCAATAAAAGCTCCAACCGCACCGATTCAATGGCTATCGACTGTATTTAATGAATGGACGTTGCTGTGCGCGAGAGATAAAAACTCACACTTTCAAATGGAATATTTAATATTTTAATGTGGGTCACACGATCACGAGGATGTACTATGGTGTATTACAAATTGTATTACAACATATTTTACAACATTACATACATATATACATACACTCATTGCATTGGTGGTGTAGGTGCATTGGTGGTGTAGTGGTTTTAGACACGGCTTACGATCGAAGGGTCGTAAGTTCGAATCCCGGTCTCGTACCACTATGTTATTATTTGTAATTCATGTACGGTCTACATTATAGACACCAATGTACTTAACGGAGAAGGAAAACTTCG
>WUAW01010285.1:816-11684 GCA_017165845.1 Thaumetopoea pityocampa
CGATTGGAGAGGCCTATGTTCAGCAGTGGACAGCTATGGGCTGAAATGATGATGATGATGATGACGATTTCATATATTTTTTTTAAAACTTGTAAAAATTCAATTCTATAAAAATTTTAATAGAAATTAAGCTAAAATCATTCTTAACACTCAATAATAAAGTTTACTTTGGATTGAGTGCACCGTTCAAGATTTCATAGTAGGTTCATAATCGCGTTCACTAGAGAAGTGCCATCTATTACAATATTGCGGAACTTATTTGCTTAGTTTGCCTGTTGATTACAAAATGTCGTAACAACTTTCTATAATATAGTAAAATAAATTTTGTGTCAATATGCGAAAGTATAATATCGAATATAAGACTGCCTGATTTATACCAGTTTTGCGTAAAATGAAAAGGACCAGTCAGAAAAATTATTCAATAGTAGTGTATTGTTTGATTAACCATCTATTTGTGTGCGTTCGGCGACAGCGGTCTCGTATAAATTCCAATGTATCGCACTTCCCTGTATTTGTTGTTCTATGTAAATTACGCAATCAGCCAGCCGTTTATCAGTTTTTATATTGTACTAGCTTTCGCCCGCGGCTCCGCCCACATGAATTGACAGTTTCCCGCTAGATGGGAAATCCCGAAAGTATCTTAACGACGGCGGCTAAAACAGGGACAAGAAGTATATCTACAATTCTACTGGACCAATTTTGATAAAACATACCGCAGTGTTTAAGTCAGAGTAATACTTTTAAGATTGCAATAGTTTGAATAAAATCTATTATCTGGTTTTTGTATGAAGCTCGAACAAACAAACAAACATCGACGGATTTAGTTTCAGAAGCCCTTAATTAGTCGATCTGAGCAGCTTTTTTAATATCTTTGATTTACAAATTTTACATTTAACAATTTTATAACAGTATAGAAGTGCTGTTAGGTATTATATGATACAATTTCCAGTTCATTAAGATGATGTCAAAATATGCAAAATAGTTTATAATATTGGTTACAGGTTATGGATTTATTTAAATAAACTGTGGTGGCCGCAAGTATTATTTTCAAATGTTCAGTTTTTAATGGTTCGTGTATTTGCAAAATTAATACCAAAATGAATCAACATTGTACTGTCTGTCTGTACGTCCGAGCGATTTAGGTCACACCTTTCCGAATCTATAAGCCCGATATTTGTATATAAGTGGTGTGGTCATCAGATTGATTCAGTTACAGGATACATATATTATATTTTCTTACCGGACTTACGAGTACAGAATGGCGGACATAGTTAGTACATCTACACTATATAAAATTGTTAAATGTCAAATTTTCAAAAATCAAAGACATTTCAAAACAAACTACTCAGATCGACTAATTAAGGGCTTCTGAAACCGAATCCGTCAATGTTTGCTTGTTTCTTCAGGCTTCACGCAAAAACCAGCGGGTAGACTTTGGTTAAACTGTTACAGTCTTAAAGGTACTATTCCGACTTAAATAATGCGGCATGTTTCATCAAAAACGATCGAGTAGGAGAGGTCAAGTAAAAGTAGTTCTTAGGCTTTTTATATAAATGTATCATTGTGTTAGGATTTCCCATGTAGCGGAAAACCGACATTCACGCGGGCGGAGCCGAGGGCAAAAGCTAGTACATAATATAATTTTATTTTATTATCTTTTAAAATATTATGATTTAGTCTTATTAAAGTAAAAAACAGGCCACAGCACTCCGGGACAATGCAGCCTCTTATTGGTAAAAGGATATTCAGAATCCTATCCTACTCCTTCCGAGATAGTAGTATCCTATATCCTATAATCCTATTCCAAAAACCCATATTACTTGCTCAATACACCTTTCCTACCTCATCCTTTTTCCTTTCCTCTGCATTAAGCTGCGGGAACGCAATGAGGAACTTTAACATTTTTAACCTTATAAAATGGCGGCGTCGTGGTTAGCCACCCGACGCGTCTCGTTGCCTGCGGGGGCGAAATGTGGGCTACGGATAGCCACTCTGCTACATTGCATAGCAACGATAACAGGTGGAAAGAAGTGGTCTCTGTTTACCACAATGGGAAAGAGGCGTGACTGTGTGTATGTATGTAGTATGTACTATGGTCTCTGCCCACCCTTATGGAATATCGGCGTGAGTGTATGTATGTATGTGATATTCAGAATCCGGTCAGTAGCAGTTTACCTCATACATACATACACACAAACATTACCTCTTGTAACATTAGTATGTACAGAAGAAAGTGTAAGTAGATAAAGCAGCGGGAGGCAGGTGGCCAGCAGGCAGGCGGGAGGCAGGTGGCCAGCAGGGAGGTGGGAGACAAGTGGTCAGCAGGCAGGCGGGAGGCAGGTGGCCAGCAGGGAGGCGGGAGGCAGGTGGCCAGCAGGCAGGCGGGAGGCAGGTGGCCAGCAGGGAGGCAGGTGGCCAGCAGGCAGGCGGGAGGCAGGTGGCCAGCAGGGAGGCGAGAGGCAAGTGGCTAGCAGGCAGGCGGGAGGCAGGTGGCCAGCAGTCAGGCTGTAGTCATGGATTTAAGATATGCTTAATATAATATTTGACAATATTTGAACATTTACCGAAAGTAGCGTGTTGGTCCCGTTGGTAGTTGAACGCCCGACCACTAGAGGGCCCCAAACCCAGATGAATGTCATAGTGCCCGGGGTGGTTATTTCCTCTCGTGACCAAACAGCTGCTCACTTCCCCTTTAAAAATATATAAGTCCAGTGAGGAAATACAGCCAGGATTTTTGCACCGTCTCACCTGGTCAAGATTTATTTGTGTTTTTGGGAAAAACGTGGTTATTAATTTTAACATACTATTATTATGATACACTAGTTTTTTCCCGCGGCTTCGCCCGCGTGAATGTCGGTTTTCCGCTACATGGGAAATCCCGACACAGTCATAGATTTATATTAAAAGTCATAGTACCACATTTACCTGACCTTTCATACCTAAACGGCGACTACTAAAACAGGGATTAAGCTGTGTCTTCAATTCTGCGGGATCGATTTTGCAACATGCCGAATTTTCTCGAGGGCGAGTGAAGTCTCTCAGTCTGCATCACGCGAGCGTGGTGAGCTGTAACCTAACCCCCCCTTGTACGCGGGGAGACCCACGCCGAGCAGCGGGACACCGGACGGGTCGCTCACGTTAGTGATGATAACATTGTTACTTGTACAACATAATTGTTAATTTATTTTTCGCATTTTATCTCGTAACATGAGCGTATGGCCGAGCTGTGAGCACGATTATTTCCTCTGCAGACGGACGACTCCAAGGCACTATATTACTAACCGAACGGCTGACACATTCACTGGCGGGCGAAGAGGAGCCCGCGCGAACGCAGCCGGACATATTTGACGAATTTACTTGAGTTTCAGATAAAGGCCATAAACACCAAACTAGACATGATATTCACATAATTCAACGTATTAATCCTCTTGTAAGGAAATTAGACCATTTATAACGTATCTATTATAAATTTGTTTGAGTAAATTCAATTTAGTCTTCGGATATGTGTGGGCGGTACTTTTGCAACGACACCGCGCTACTCGGATCCGAGTGACAGGTAGTGAATATGCTAACAAACCGCTTTTCTTTCTGATAGCAATTCAATGAACCGCCACGTGTCAAGGGAAATCCGGGCGGTGGTCACACGCGAGCGCACGCGGCGCCGAGCGATTGTAAAGGCTATTTTACGGTTATTTATTACTGAAGTGTTCAAGAGTTACCCCGGTCGATCCGATGAGATCCGGGTCACGATAAGAATCAAATCCTACCAATGACGCTTCGATTTTGATGAAACATGCCGCAGTATTTGAGTCGAAATACCTTTAAGACTTTAACAGTTTGACCAAAACCTAACCGCTGGATTTTGCGCGAAGCGCGAACAATCAAACAACCTAACAAAGAACGATAAGTTTGCAGGCGAATAATACGCAAACTGTGGGTCGGGGGTCTGGAAGGACCCTTAAATAAACCTCACAATAGATTGTAATTCACCGAAAGCTATGATAATCTAAACTGTCGGTACTTGTAGATTAATAATCGAGGGAAGACGGTGACCGAGTACCAAGGAGGGTGCAGTTTGATACTACTTCTGACGAGACGCGTACTGCTGTGGCGACCTACTCCACTACGTGGTACCGCGCAGCCTCAACAAATGGCGCATACAGCTCTTGAGTGACGACATTAGAAGTCTGAACGAAGTTTGTTAGCGACTTAGGGTATACACAAAGTCCCAACATCAACCGTTCCCGCCAGACGTACACCCGTCCGGTCGGAAGCTCTTCCCTTCTCCGATACTGCCGCTCCCGCCGCACTCCGACCCTATAACTGGTGACGTAGTCGTCAATGACATCACGGGTCATGATTATCTCGCCGTACCTCTCTACACTACACAGTACATACGAGTATACATGAAAAGTAGAAGATGAATCATTTAATTCAAGTTTATATTCAAAGTATTATAATCATTAATATTTAATACATTTTGTCCGCCAGCGTGCGTATTTGTGTAGGTACCAGTAACGATGTATTCTGAATTTTTCGAGCACATCATCATCATCGCATCAGCACACAGACGTCCACTGCTGGACATAGCCTTCTTCCAATGATCGCCACACCGAGCGGCTGTAAGCCGCCTGCTTCCACCGATAGCCCGCAACCTTCATTAGGTCGCCGAAAGCACCTAGTCGGGGGACATGAAGTATAAACATATGATAATAACGAAATGAGTTTTCAATATCAACAAATCTTGAATTTCTAGAACAATCTGCGGTATAACGGACCTAATTTGTCTGAAATAAATGAATTTAATTTATAATACGTGTGCAGTGGTCCGGTGGTGTTTCACGTGCGCGCTACGTTCCCCTGAGCGCACGTGCTCCTGTTGTGGTGACTCAGTGCCAGTACAGCGCCGACGTCATGCGCCCGCGCCGCGCCGCGAGGTCCCGGCCGGAACACGCGCTGACGTCACGGGAATTGCGGCGTCGCACGTGGTTTTAGACTGCAACGCGAAATGACGACGAGTAGCCGCACGAGTGCTCGCGCCCTTCTCCGCTGGGACGGTGTTGGGCACTCAGCCCCTCACTTATGAAGAGCACATACTTCTCGTAGTAAATTAGGCAACGTGTACATAATTACACATGTAGTTTACGACAGTTGAACACCGATTTCGTTCATAACAATATACATACAATTTCTTGCATAAAAATATGATGGACGCCAAGTTCGCAACGCTCACAGAGTTCCGAATGTCTCTTCCAACTCCATCGAGGATATTCTATGAAGATTGATAAAACATTTGTTACTGTATTTGTCTTTAAAACTCTAAGGCGGTAAAATAGATCGAGGAAATTATTATTACAAAACTAACAAACGAGTCAATGTCGTAACACGAATAAAACAACAGATAAGATAATAGATGATAATATAATAAGAATAGAGAATAGAAGATGTAACAGATGTCTTAGAAGATTAATATCTTAACACTTTGACCGCCATGTTAGTCATACACTGTCGCGATTAGTTCCGCAAAGTAATCTGTAAGTATTTAATGAAATTAACGAATCAAAACTACGTCCGTCGACCGTCCGTCACGCGCTGACGGCGCCCCGCGCAGACACGTCCGGTGGGTTAGTGACGTCTTCGTGGGTGTTATCGCGTCAGTATGACGCCCGCAAGTGTACACAAACAAACACACGTGTGAAGCCCAAGCATCATCCGCCATTAGTGGGTCTGTGTGTGTGTGTGTGTGTGTGTGTGTGTGTGTTTGTGTGTGTGTTTGTGTGTTCACATCACACTACCTAATTTTACGAAGGGCGCGCTCCGACCCGGCTGTCGAACTGTCACAAAACCTAAACAAATATAGTAAAGTCCTAAAGCGCACAGCACATCTTGTCACCCTACTTTAAAATCTGTTACCTACTACTATTATAAAATTGTTAAATATCAAAATTTTTCATGTCAAATATATTAAAAAAAAACTACTCACATCGACTAATTAAGTGCTTCTGAAACCAAATTCGTGGATATTTGTTTGTTTGTTCGTTCGAGCTTCAGGCAAAAACCAGCGAGTAGATTTTAGTCCAACTATTACAAATTTAAAGGTACTATTCCAACTGAAATACTGCGGCATGTTTCATTAAAATTATTCGAGTAGAATTAAAGATACAGCTTGTTCCCTGTTTTAGTAGCCGCCATAAGATACGAGAGCTCAAGTAAAAGTGGTTATTAACTTTTTACATAAATCTATGATTATTTCGGGATTTCCCATGTAGCGGAAAACCAACATTCACGCGGGTGAATCAGCGAGCTAAATCTAGTTACTTATATCATTTAAAGGAAATCTGACAGCCTAGATATGCAGGTAAAGAATTTGTGTTTCATTTACTAAATTATTAACTAAATCACATTAATCTATCTATCTATACTATTATAAAATTATCATAATGTCTAATTTTTTAAATCGAAGATATTTAAAGAAATACTACTCGGATGTACTAATTATACACATAGCTTTCCGACCGTTTCTGGCATCGTCCACATCGTGCGGACGGAAGACCTTGGAACGCAGCTTCCCAAATGCTGCAGCCGCAGCACGGCTCCTGCTGTTGATTTCGGCATCAAGGTCACACTTGGATGTTAAAGTGCTCCCCAGATAACGAATTAAGGGCTTCTGAAACCAAATCCGTCGATGTTTGTTTATTTGTTCGAGCTTCACACAAAAACCAGCGGCTAGAATTTTATCAAACAGTTACAATCTTGAAGGCACTATTCTAACTTAAATATTGCGCCATGTTTCATCAAAATCGGTCCAGTAAAATTTAAGATATAGCTTGATTCCTGTTTTAGTAGCTGCCGTTAAGATACGAGAGCTCAAGTAAAAGTGGTTATGAGGCATTTTATATAAATTTTTCATGAGGGCGGAGCCGCGGGCAAAACCTAGTACTATTACAAAAATTGTTGAGTGTCAAAATTTGTAAACGAGAGATATTTAAAAAAACCGACTCAGATTAACTAATTAAGAGCTTCGGAATCTAAATCTGTCGATGTTTGTTTGCTTGTCCGTTCGTTCAAGCTTTATGCAAAAATAAGCGGGTAAATTTTAGTTTTTTATGTGTAATTTATATGTAAATTTCATAAAGCTACTATTCCGACTTAAAAGGGTATTAAAGGTTCAATCATCAGCACAGTCTAAACAGCTGTAGACTGACCTGACAGGCTTTAATGTGCACCTGGACGGAAGAGCCGTGGCCCCGGAGACCAGCACCGTTGGACTTGTAGAGTGGGGGGAGGGGGGTCGTTTACCCGCGCTCGCGTTAGCTTGACTTGTCTATAACTGTGTACAATGATTGTAACGGGATTCGTTATTTCAATTCCTCCCCAACCCCACATTAGGCTTGTATAAAAAACTAGCTTTTACCCGCCGCTCCGCCCGCGTCTTCTTGGTCTCATCAATGGTCTCATCAAATCCCGATATAATCATAGATTTAGATATATAAAAAGCCACAAAGATCCACATTTACTTGACCTCTCGTACCTTAACGGCGGCTACTAAGTTCGGGTCTAGCGGCCACTAAAGTCTTTGTTATACAAGGATCAAGCTGTATCTTCAATTCTACCGGACCGATTTTGATAAAGCATGTCGCAGTATTTTAGTCGGAATAGTACCTTCCGGACTGTAACGGTTTGATAAAGACCCAGCCGTTGATTTTTGTGAAAAGCTCGAACAAAAAACAAATAAACAAAGATCGACGGGTTTGGATTCAGAAGCCCTTACCTAATTAATCGATCTGAGCTTTTAAATATCTTTGATTTTTGAAAATTTTACATTTAACAATTTTAAAATAGTATAGATAGATATAAATAAACTTGTTCAACAGCGTCGAGACGCGTCCTGACTCGGTGGGTACATTTTGAATATAATTTTATAGGTCAGGGAGTACTTAGTCTTTTAGCTTATTCGGCAAATAGACTTAAGTATACGAGTAAGCGACCCCGGCCCTTCGAGCTACTACTGTCTCTTTCTTCTCTTTCCGAGATAGTAGTACCCAATATCCTATAATCCTTCACCTAAATTCCATATTCCTTTCTCAATACACCTTTCACACCTCATCCCCTTTCCTTTCCTCTCCATTACGCCGTGGGAATGCAGAGAGGAACTTTAATATTTTTGAACCTTTTTAAAATGGCGGCGTCGTGGTTCGCCACCCGACACGTCTCATTGCCCGCGGAGGCGAAATGTGGGCTGCGGATAGCCACTGCTACATCAAACGATCGTAGCAGGTGGAAGGAAGTGGTCTCTGCCTACCCTTATGGGATATCGGCGTGAGTGTATGTATGTGTATGTAGTATGTACTATGGTCTCTGCCTACCCTTATGGGATATCGCCGTGAGTGTATGTATGTGTATGTATAAATATAATTTTCACAAAAGTTTGCTTTTAGGCTCTAATTTCTGTAATGTGTGTTTAACTTAAATGTACCTTCACAACCAGGGAGCTGGGGGCGAGGCCTGCCTCCTGATCTGTTCAGGTGCCCACGTGATTATTTCGTGAGTGACCGCGTGCGCGACCCTCGGAGCACGCGGGCACTCGTGCCGCACAGCGCCGCACACCGGTGACGTTGCGGCTGGTTTTACTTCCATTAAGTGTTCCGAGTGTACACATGTTCGTTACAGGCATGCAACCAGATCACCGAGGGCGGCGCGCTCCGCCGAGCACCTCTAGATGAAACCGCGTCCGCTGTCGCCGCGCGCGGCGCCGCAGCCGGGCGCGGCGACTCCGCACGGCACCACTGACACTCGAGTGAACTTTACAAACTATTGGCTGCGGGCTGACCAATGGAGGAGTGCGGTGCGCGGACCAGCGGCCAATGGCGCAGCCGCTGCGGCCCGGGGCGGGCCGGCTCACCGGCGCACCGCCGACACTGAGCCGCCGGTCGGCCGGAGTGCGCCGCGCACTGCCGGCTACTCGACCCCCACTGCACCAGAACGCACACCTCGCTGTACCTCCCGAAGGTCGACACCGGAGCGCCCCTCGGGGGCTAAACCGGCCGATACGTTGCGTCCATGGATATTAAGATAAGTGCACGGCGCTCCGACGCACACCACGTGCTCGCGCGCGCGTGTCCCGCGTTCGACTGCGGCGCGCGCGCGCGGCGGTCGCCGGCGCGGGGATGCCGTCCGTGCGACATTATAAGTCGGCCGCCCAGCACTACACCTACTATTCGCAACCCGAATCTTGTGAAGAGCACACGTATCAACCCAAAACCATGTTCACCGCGAAAACTTTGCTATCGATTGTGACGCTGGCGGCGGCGGCAGCGCAAGTCCTCGCGCAGCCGCACAGGCAGCTCGAGCTGGCGGCCGTCGCCAACACGACCATGTGCCCCATCCACGTGGAGTACAACGACGAGCCGAACCGAGTACCGCGGCGCATCAAGTTCCTGCGGTGCGCCAGCAGCCCCAACCGGCTGTGCTCGGAGCAGCACATG
Source organism: Thaumetopoea pityocampa (assembly GCA_017165845.1). Classification (NCBI taxonomy): domain Eukaryota; kingdom Metazoa; phylum Arthropoda; class Insecta; order Lepidoptera; family Notodontidae; genus Thaumetopoea; species Thaumetopoea pityocampa. The sequence continues at coordinate 10,302 of WUAW01010285.1, forward strand.
ACGCACGGCTGCTGCAAGCAGCACCACTCCACGTTCCAGAGCGAGTGCATCGAGATCTACGACTGGGTGCCGGTGAGGTACCACAACAAGGATAAGCCGAGGCGCTTAAGGGTGCCGGTGGGCTGCACGTGCCTCATCGAGCGGAACCAGCCCGCCCCCGAGGGGCCCTGAGTGTGGCGCGTCCCAGGCGCGAGCGGTACCAGTTCCTACACCCACCAGTGACTGCTATTTATTTATTTATTTATTGCGCGGTGGCCCGCGCCAGTGTTACTTGTCGCGGCGGCTGCGCCCGGGCGACGGCTGTGCTCGTTGTTATTATTTTTGTTGTATGGTTTACGTGCGGTGCGCGAGCGCATGGCGGAGAGATGTGGCCGGCCTCGACCGGCCAAATGTTGATTAAAAAATTTTTTTACGACACTGTTGTTTAATTATCTCGGTCCCTTCAAGGGACTGCCGTTTTCCCTCCAGAAATATGTTTTTCTATTTTATTCAGGAAAAGTATTAGTGCGTATCGAATCGACGCGCACGAGAAATACCTTCATTTATTTGCATTCATTAATATAATAATTATTCGTTCTCATACAACAAATTCAGTATCAAATTAATTATGATCAAATACCGGCAATTAGTCTGTCTGTGGCGCTGGTGCCTGAGGGCCTGTGCCCGCCCGCACCCACTAACAAATGTATTCGTAAGCTAGCTTTTTGATATTGTGGAGCCAACTCCTAAATCGCCTAATATTTGAAATTTTAACAATTTCGAATCCCAAGGAATATGGAATTTTCCCAAATTCCGCATTTCCCGCTCAATACAGTTTTCCTACCTCGCCCTTTTCCCTTTCCTCTCCACTAAGTCAGTGGCTGCCGCGCCGATGGCTGCATGGCTAGACCCAAGATGATGGCCAGCCTTACCCGAGCACGCGGGGCTCTGTTTCGATGAATCTGTTTTAGTCAGATTAATTATCATATGATGGATTTGTTTTACAGCATTGAACTCTATGGAGAGGCGTGCAGAGAGGCTTCTTGGAGACCCTTCCCTGGTTGAGACCAATCTTCAAAGCCTTGAGCACAGGCGCAGGGCCGCCAGCATTTCAGTATTCTACAGGATACATGTTGGACAGTGTGCCCAGAACTCACACGATTTAATTCCACAATCCCCCTTCCACCACCCGACTACTAGGCGCACGGCGGGCTATCACCCCCACCACGTTCATAATACGTGCTGCCATAAATTGGAATAGTCTTCCTGCGTCAGTGTTCCTGTCCGATTATAATGTAGGTGTCTTTAGACAATGATGAATAGGTTTGTGTTATGTTAGTAGTTACCACCCTAGGTTACACCGCCACTTACCTACACCAGGTGGGGCTATAGCCGATATATATA
>WUAW01010289.1:16833-34375 GCA_017165845.1 Thaumetopoea pityocampa
TGTCGCGAAATGTTATAAAAGTTCGATGAAGGTGACTCGAATGCTGTATTTGACATCGTCACAGGTGATGAAAGCTGGATACGTTGCTACGAACCCGAAACCAAAAGACAATCTGCTCAGTGGGTGTTTCCTTTTAAGGATCGGCCAACTGAGGTTTACCTTTATCATTTTTTTTTCGTTGACTTTTTCCTTTCTTTAGAAAGGAAAAAGTCAACGAAAAAAAAATGATTGTCTCGTTCTTTGGCTGGAAGGACATTTTGCGACAGTCGTGCTGGAAGATGGAAGGACAGTTACTGCAGACTGGTATGTTAATTGTTGTTTGACTATTGTCTTGGAAAATGTTCGACAGCAGCGCCCTCGAAGCAGGATCCTCCTTCATCACGACAACGCTTCAGTGCACTCCGCAAAACAAACAATTGAATATTTATCTATGGCAGGTGTCGATAAAATGAGTCACCCACCATATAGTCCTGACCTGGCGCCCTGTAACCTTCATTTATTCTCAAAAACTAAAGATAAGCTTCGAAGTATTCGCTTACGAGCCCTGAAGATGCAATGAGTGCCTTAGAAAATGCCATAGAAGAGACTCCTAAGGAATAATAGGCCCATTGCTTTTCTCAATGGTTCCATCGAATGCGAAGGTGTATAGAGAGGAACGGGGACTACTTTCAAAAACAATGAAAGTATCGGCAACTTATTTGCTAAAAACTTTTAGTGCGACCCGCCTACATTCCTCGGCTGATCCTCACATCATCAACGGGTAGATATGGGGTGTCCATATTGTTATGTCGGCGCAACACAACATACATATATCCATATGTACATATATTATGCTGAAAGATATATTTTAAAAGTAAACATTTTACATTATACATAAATAAAACGAAGTTTTGGCGACAACCCGAATGTAGTGTCTACAAAAGTTTTATTTTAGTGTTTTATATTATACTAGCTTTTGCCCGCGGCTTCGTCCGCGTGAATGTCGGTTTTCCGCTACATGGGTAATCCCGAAACAATCATAGATTTATATAGAAAGCCTAAGAACCACTTTTGTTTGAACTATCGTACCTTAACGGCGGCTACCAAAACATGAATCAAGCTGTATCTTCAACTCTAGTGGACCGATTTTGACGAAACATGCCGCAGTATTTAAGTCGAAATAATACTCGTACCTTTAACACACCAAATGGGAACCCAGCTCAGTATTATGCCAGGCAGTATACCTGACGCTGGTATTCTGCCATTACCGATACCGAGCATACCACATATCCTCGTTAAATATGGGCTGTGATATGTACCCCTAAAATGTATGAATTTTGTGTATGTAGATATATGTATACTCGTATAATAGCAAAGTGGTGGAGGAGTCTTACACTACATATTGGATAAGGGTATGTAAAATATCAAATATCCATTATTTAATTAAGATGAGAATATAAGAGGAATGAGGGAAGAAATAAGTATAGGAAACAGACGTAGGAATTGGCGTAGAGTTAAAAAAAACTAAATTGAACCTAAAATTTATATCAAAAATACTTCAATTTATTCCGAAATGCTGAGATTGCCATGTCTGCGTATTTTATATTGATTTATACTGTTATTATTACTGTTTCTGAATAAGGTTTTCACATAAGCGCAAGAATGTTAAAGATTTTTTTTTCACATATTTATGGATCACATATTATTTATTCACATATATGTAAATATATTCCAGTGATAGTCGTATTCAGACCAAAGCAAGAAGGTTTCAAATTTAGGTTGATTATTATTTAAATATGATAGCTCAGAGTAAACTTACTTTGTCGGCTTGCCTGAGGCAGTCTATCCTCCTCATCTTCCCCTTCTGGTCGGGATTGGAGAGCACGCACACGGCAGGCCGCTTGCCCGTGATGCTTAGCACAAAGTCTTCCCGACATTCCTGTGTTATGTCTTTCCGGAGCTTGCCTAGTAGACGCGACGCCCATTTTTGTTTTACTTCTGCTTTCTCGTTCTGGAATTGTTTAAAGCCATTTATTAGTACAGTATTTGTCGTCAACAAAACGGTTACCTCATGGGATTTCCCATCAGCAACATTTCATAAAACATCCGATTTTAAACACCCTCTCCAGAAGATGAATAGTCAAAAACGCTTTCTTAGTTCTTACTTACGTTATACTCGCATAAGTAATTCTTGTACAAAATTTGATGCCTCTAAACGTATTTATTTGATTCAACGTTGTTTTATGTGGTATTATGTCGCATAAATCAATTGATCTTGATTAAATCAATCAATTGATTGAGTTTTTTGCTGGGCCATAAGTGACAAAAAAATCATTGTGGAGCCATGGGAGTAAGCATATTCGAATATGTATATGCCTAAACATCTGCAAATTATGAAGTTATTCTGTAAAAATAGTGAAATTTATGTCAGACCTGAACATAGTTAGCCACACTTTAAATCAAGCAATTTATCATCACAGCTTTTATTTTAGGAGTTAGAAAATTTCTATTTAATAGAAAGCACTTTAATCCTACGAAGTGTCAAGCCATAATCGTACGTAGCCATCGAATGAAAAAATAAACATTGACAGATTAGACTTAGCAGCACTTCCACGTAACTTATATAATGGGACCCTAACTGAATTGTGTACGTCTGTAAAGGATCTAGAAAATTATATAGCACATTTAACTGGCGTACCCAAGTGACTTACGTAAACCAAAAGGTTACTGGATCCTTAAAATCACTTTACCAATTGAGATATTTTCTCCCTACCAAGATTAAGACAATGCTTGTGCAGGCTTTAATTTCCCCTATGATTAACTACGGTGATATGTGTTACTTGGCCTGAATGCAAATCTTCTCTTATTTTCTCTTATAATTCGATTTATTATTAATCTTCGTAAATACGACCACGTGTCTTCTTCTATTTCTGAACTGAAATGGTTACCTGTTCATGATCGCCGTAAGTTGCGTGCACTCACTACTCTTTATACTCTCTTAATGTCTCCTACCACTCCTACCACTCTTTAGTTTCAATGTTTTTATTCTATCCACGATAGAAACGTACGTTTTACAATAACCTTCTCCTTCGCTGTCCCACCCATAAATTTAGTTTTATCCACATGTCTATTCCTGTTTTTGCGTAGAGCGTCACGCAAAACCAGCGGGCAGTGAACGTGAACAAACAAACAAACATCTACGGATTTGGTTTCAGAAGCTCTTTATTAGTCAATCTGAGTAGTTTTTTTAATATGTTTGATTTACTAATTTGATATATAACAATTTTATAATAATACAGATTATATTTAATTAATTTACAATATTTTACTTTCTCTGTCTTTACTTTTTGGAATTACACATTTACACGTATACACATATGTATCTATATATCATACACAGATAGCCTCAACAGATGCACACTATAAACAAACAATTATACAATATTAACCCTTAACGAGTAAGCGCATTTTTCGAGAACACTGACCAGTATACGTAATATATCAACGGATTTTAAGAAATTAAGTGCTTTATTTCCAGAGCGAGAAGTGCGTATTTAATATCGCTTTATTGGTTTTATAGCCGAACCTAACAGATTTCTTAAAATAACACATCATGCCGCTAGTATGGTAGCATTCGATTTTTCTAGAATATTTATAATGTCGCCAGTATGGCGGTATATTCGTTCGTTAAGGGTTAAATTAAAAATATACATACACATATGTGTCAATATACATACACATACATGCACCTATATATGTGTATATATAATTTTTTAGTATTGTTATTAAATATCCATTCGATACACCATGGTTTTAGGGAAGAAGTGTGCTTATCCTCAGTTACATTACTAGTATACAATACTAGCTTTTACCCGCGGCTCCGCACGCGTGAATGTCGGTTTTCCGCTACATGAAAAATCCCGACACAATCATAGATTTACATAAAATATAAAATGCCTAAGATCCACTTCATCCACACGGCGACTACTAAAACAGGGATCAAGCTATAACTTCAATTTCACTGACCGATTTTGATGAAACATGCCGCAGTGTTTAAGTTGGAATAGTACCATTTTAAAAGACTGTAACCATTTGACCAAAATCTACCCGCTGGTTTTTGCGTGAAGCCCGAACAAACAAAAATCGACGAATTCGATTTCAGAAGCCCTTAATTACTTATATAACAATTTTACAATGTATAGATATATAAGACAACTGTGCAGATCAATTCCCTGAAACGATTGCCGCTGAAGCCATTTTATGGTGGTTAAAAGGCTCAATCGTAGCGGAATTGGGGTGAACATGAAACCAGCGAAAGGAAACTTATTAATACTCATAATTACCTGTAACTCATACTTCGTGTGCCGCTCCTCCTCGAGACTCATCCGCTTTTCATGTTTCTTGTAATATTTGCGTTTGGCCGCTTGTAAATTGAACCAAGTATATGAAAAGGACTTTACAAATGGCATTAGGGCCTCTATGAACGGATGGAACTCGTCCTGTGAACAATCAACAGTAACAAAAGCGATTAAATCTGATATTTCTATTTTGTGCAGCGGCACAATCGACGCGGAACTTTAAGTAGTGTTCTTCAATACTTGAATACGATTAGGAAAATACGTCAGATTTGGCATTTTTCTCGTTAAGATCCTTATATACTACACAAAAACGTACCGATACTACATTTTGTTCATAAATATAAAATAATGCTATAAGCAAAATCCGGAGAAATTTGATCCAGATAAATTTGAAGACGGTGAATCTTCGCGGGCATATAGAGAAAGGGAGAGAATCGCATAGCAAAAAAGTTTATGTGGAATGATCGAGTAGAAGTAGACCATTCGATTGACCAGACCTCGAAACAGATGAAGTGACTAAGTCTTCAAAGGACTCCGGAATCTCAGACCCTTTATTTAACAGGTGCTGGGATGGATGTGAAAGATTTCGTGTATTTTAATGTCATAGTACAAAACCCACTCCAGTCGCTGCGTTATCGCAGTAAGTAATTACTGTTGCCTATGCAAGACCGACGCAAGACTCACCCAATCTTGGTCTTGCACCAGTAAATCAGGTTTTAATTATATTGCTTATTCAAGACCGATACGAAAATCACCTATTCTTGACTTATTGCAAGAGTCTCGCACGCTAGAACTAATTATAACTTATAAAACTAGATACTATAACTTATAAAAATAGATAATAATAGTAGAACTGTTCATTGTTTATACACATAGAACTACCTAGCTATAACTTACAACTTCACTTTGTGATGGTGACGATAACAATTCATGACTATCTCCATTCTAAGTATCGTATCTCTTTCTGGCAATTTTGGATGCAAGACCGAGTCTATTTTTTGTGCAACACTACATGTAACTAAGCTTATACAAATATAATGTGAATATTTCTACATAGTCAATGTGTTTCTATCGTCTAAATTACACACTAGAAAGCTGTCTAGAATCTGTATATTTATAAAGAAAATTTCTATTTATGTAAAACTATCGAAAGGCTATATTTTACGGATTCTGAATCGTGAGAATCTCACATCATCATAAGCCAGTTTCCAGCCATAGAATAAAAGTAGAAAACCAGTAAATTTACGTATGTGGTCGTCCCGGAAATAATGGAGCCAGCTTTCAATCAAATTTCTTGGTTCCATACCTGTGATATTTTTAAACACATGTACGGTATTTTAACTCATAAATACAAACATTTTTTGTGACTTTTATTCATAGGATTGGCGTCAAAACTCTTATAGAAAGCAATAAAATATGACAAACCGTTATACTGCTGACTTAAATATTTTATAACTTGAAGAAATAATTTATTTTTTCAAGTTTTCCGTTTTAAAGAAAAGGCAAAAGAATCTAAGCCCATACAACCTTGCCCGTCGTGGTTATGTTATTTTCATGAGTCAATAAAATACTGGTGTATCTCATTTTATTGCCTCTTGGGAGTTTCGACGTCAATCCGACAATTATACCTGAGGACGAGTTTCCGCAGACTTATTGTCTTGAAAAAATACAGTCACTTTGCTATGTCAGTCACCGTTTTATTCCAATGTTTCAATATTGTTCACGATTATTGACGATTAATACACAAAACAACACCAAATTCACAATAAACTAATATAAAACGTTAAAAGAACGAGTGACGATTCACTCGAGTTGCCGCCAAAACTCTCTTGAAAAAATAAAACATGACATTAGCGAAAATGGCGCGAATTCGTAGCCGATTGCCAGTATGAAAAATAGAAAAAAATAAGAATCTATGTACTCGATTCTTGAGCCTATTAATAACGTATGCGAAGCGCACGCGTGTACATATGCTGTACCCATTGTGATGTGGCTTGAATCATAACATAATATGCATGCAAATATGTATGTAATTTATTACTTGCTCGATTCGGCTAAGTGTGTATCGGGAATTTAAACTCGATTTGTTTATTTTTTTTTATTTTTTTTTAAGAGGATATCGTAACCCAGGCATAATAAATATCACTCCAAACGATCAACTGTACGAAATGATGATTACACTTTGTTGTTAGATAAATTATCAATTCTAACATCAAGTTTCATCATCATCATCATCATCATCAGCCGTTAGAAGTCCACTGCTGTACGTGGACCTCCACTGTAAAAAGTGGGTTTTGCCATAATTTTCAAGCTTAGCACGCGTCCTGAAGATCGCAATAGGTTTTGATTGAATAACAGGATATCTCTGTTGCCCATTTCCAAGTACACCCTCAGCTGGTACTCACAACACCAAATTTATGAAGTGACGCTATTATTATGCCTGCACCACACAGCGTTCATAACATCAAGTTAATAGTTATATTAATAAGTGATGAATTTGATTCGGTAAACACGCGAGTCTGTCGGCGTCTACATATATAACAATTATAATCGCAGGAATTGCGGGTGCCAAGGGAACGCCATTAGTCGGTTGTCATCATCTGAGCCCGTGACGATAGAACAATTATTATTTACTAGTTGCTATTTGCCTGTTTTTTTTACACAAATATTCATCATCATCATCATCATCATATCAGCCTACAGACGTCCACTGCTGGACATAGGCCTCCTCTAATGATCGCCACATCGAGCAGCTATGAGCCGCCTGCATCCACCTATTGCTCGCGACCTTCACCATGTCTACGGTCCACTTAGTCGGGGGTCTACCCGCATTACGTTTTCCTGTACACAAATATACACAAATATTATTACCACTTAATATCATATGTGGTGTTATAATTTTAATGTCGTTAGTGGTATATGTCAATAGTATATCAATAGTAGTGTTATAATTTTAATGCCGTTAGTGGTATATGTCAATAGTATATCAATAGTAGTATATCAATGATGATGTAGTCGTTATAGACACAACTCACGATCGAAAGGTCGCGTGTTCGATCCCGGTCCCGTACCACTGAATTATTTCTAATTCATGTACGGCCTACATTGTAGACAGCAATGCACTCAACGAAGAAGGTAAACTTCGCGAGGAAACCTGCATACCCGCATAGGTAAGTGAAATCTACCAATCCGGGCCAGGCCAGCGCGGTAGACTACGGCCTAATCCCCCTCCTGATAAGGGGAGGTCCGCGCCTCTGTAATGAGGATGAATGTGGACCATATATGTTTTGCAAATATTCACAATTTCAAGTTACCAGTTTTTGATAGTCCTATAGGAACTCACGTTTTTCGGAATAAAAAGTAGCCTGTGTTCCAAATCAACATGAACCTATGTTAAAATTTTCAGCCATATCGGGTCAACAGTTTTGATGTAAATGAATAACAAATATCCATACAAACATTTATAATATTTATAATATTAGCAGGTAAATAAATTTTTGCATTTATACTCGTAACATTGAATAGATTTTAAAAAATCTTCGGTATACGTTACAGCAATGCGACTTCTGCGGCAATTTAAACCTCGATTCTTAAGTGTATATGAATAGTCAGGGGTAGAACAGTAACGTGAGAAAGAGAGGAACATATTCTAACCGCAAACGAGCTCAACAACGTATATAGCAAAGTGCTCTCTTTTTCTCTCTCTCTGACCAAGACCTACCTACTTTCTATCATATTTGCGTCAGGGACGTTTCGTTTAAAATGTTACACGAAAACATTGGACTTGTGTCGACCTACTTCACTACATAGTATCACGCACCCTCAACAGATGGCGCAGCTCTCAAGTGACGACATCAGAATTCTGGATCACGCTAATGAAGTTTGATAGCGACTTAGCGTATATACATCGTTCCGAAATCAACCGTTAGGGACAATGGCAGGCCCCGCCAGACATAACACACGTCTGGTCTGAAAATCTTCCCTTTTTTATACTACCACTCCTACCACACTTCGTCCCTATAGTTGGTGACTTATCATCCACGTCATCATGGATCATAAACTCTCGCTATGGACTCAACTTCGCACATGAAATTCTACTGCTAACTATCAACTGGCAGTCAAAGAAGGTTTATTTCAAAAGCAAAACAGACTTATTTTTGTCTTTGAACCCAGACATTGACCTCACCTATCTGACAATGCGTCTATTACGAACACCGTTTCCGTGAGCATAAACAAATAGGTGTAGTCAAAACATTGTATTGGCGGACGGCGCAGACGGCCCGCCTGCCTGCCAAACTCGGTGGGTTCCCCTTGGCAGGATCTGGAGACACGTGGCCGGAATCCCCTGGCCGTACCGCCTTTTTACGATGCCAACGGTTTGTTTCATTTTATGATGCCAAATGAAGGCTTACGAACTTGAACGAGTCAGTGGGACGGTGATATTAACTATACAAATATACACACTACACTACTTAGTGGTTTTGATTATAATATTTGTGACGTTAATAATTTTTATTTTCCATAAATTTCTGTCCAAAAAAAGATATTGATTTCTTTGAGGAAAAAATAACCATAAATAACCATAAATGACCATGATTTAGATCGTTTGAATGATCTAAATTAAGTTCTATAAAAAATATTAAAAGACTATAAAATATTATACTTACCTATAACTAATGCAAGCACCTAATAAAAATTTGGATATTAAAATCTTTAGCCCGTTGACTGACAAACTCCGTAATGAAATAATCGACGCTTTTGATCCACTCATCAGCATAAAATTTCACAAACATCCTCTCAATAAAAAAGTGAAGCAGGTTAATTTAATCGAAAACAAACAGCCGCCATATTGGAAACGCGGCCAAAAAGCCCGCGAAAGAGTAATATAAAAATGGCCCTCGTAAAACTATCACAATACTTGGACGATAAGGTGCAAATATTTGGCAAATATAAGAACAACAAATGCTGAATAGTAAGATTGTTGGCAGGGGTTCGTTCATAGTAGATTCTCGGTGCCGACCGTTCTTCTACGATGATATCACGCTGGGAATCGCAATATTCATGTTATTAAAGCGATGCGCATGTAAACGATGGCGCGATCTGACGGTATGATGGACGTCAGGTGAATTGTATATTACTGTAAATAAATTAAGATGTTTAACATGTTAGCGAGAGAGTTGTGATGGAAATTTATCCGGTGCGCCAAATAGTTATGATCGGTCATAGCCAATATTTTATAGAGCGCAATCAAACGTGTGTGTTGCCATAAATTATAATCAAAATGGCACTTTAAGTATCCTACCAAAGCGATGAATCATTAAGGTAATTTGTATGCCGAAGGAGGAACGTGGTCAATGTAATATTAATTTAATAATGATTTTTATGTTTATTAAGGACGCCGTCATCATCGGTCCATATAAATCCACTGCTGGACATAGGCCTTCTCGTTAAAAAGGAAGGATTTTCAACAATCTCCATGCTTGCTTGACAGGCGTCTTGGAGATCGCAGAAGACTTTGATTGAACAACAGAATAATGCTGTTGTCCATCATCCTGGTACAACGTTTAGCTGGTTCTTACAGCACCCACGGGAAGATATGGAGTGACGCTATTATCATGCCGGCGCCACGCAGCTGTTTTACAGTATCATCATCCCCAGTCCATATCGTCCCCACTACAGGGGCACGGACCTCCCCTGATCAGGAGGGGGATTAGGCCGTAGTTTACCGCGCTGGCCTAGTGCGGGTTGGTAGACTTCACACACCCATGCGTGCATGCAGATTTTCTCACGAAGATTTCTTTCTCCGTTAAGTACATTGGTGTCTACAATGTAGACCGTACATGAATTACAAATAATAACTCAGTGGTACGGGACCGGGATTCGAACTCACGACCTTCGATCGTAAGCCGTGTCTAAAACCACTACACCACCAATGCATTTACAGTATATAAATAGTTTTACATGCCTTTTACAGTATATAAATAGTTATTTCGAATATATCGGTGCTAATTCTGTTGTAACAGAAATTTAGCTCCTCTGTATCTTTTTCTAATGTCAAACGCCAAAACGAGACAGCAAACATTTATAGCGAGTACCGACCTACGTTTCTGTTAAGCGGTTCAAAATAATGTTGCGTTTTTGGGTATTTTTAGTCCGCGTGTTCAGAGATCGCGTCTAAATCTTTTAATATTGACGTGTCTAAACGAAACTGAAAGCACCAAAATTGTAGCTATCTCGTTTTGGCGTTTGACATTAGAAAAGATAGGGAGAGACTAAATTTGGTTAAATTCTTTTACCGCAGAATTACCACCATTTTAGATTTTATGCACTACAGTAGCCTTTATCAACAGATTGATGGTATCAGTAATAAAAGCTAGATCACGGTGAAGAAAAATTCATAGCAACTTGTTATATACAACACCTAACTGCTAGATATTCTGTCTACCGACACTGTCACAAAATGTCTGTTTGCAAAACACAACTGTCATCGATACAATAGAACGAAATAATGTTTATTTGGACAAAAAAACATTATGTTATATAATTTAATCATAATTATTTTCCTTTTATCTTTTTTCGATATATTGATAATATGGTAAGAAAGAATATGGATATAATATCGCGGATAATATGATAAGAAATAGGAAAGAAAGAAAGAAAGAAAAAACCAATTTATTCAGGACAAGCATAACAAATAGAATTAACACTTTACCGATCGGTAGCGGTTCGCGAATCCTGTGCCCTCTCAGCGGCCACTCAGCCGCAGATCGTCCGAGACACCGACTCGGTTTCGGAACCTAATGGAATCTAACTGATTAATAAATAAATAAAGTTGATTAATCGGCTACCGGTCGGTAAGCGCCGTGGAATAAAAGTCGATTAATCGGTTACCGGTCGGTAGGCGCTGGGAACAAAAAGTCGATTAATCGACTGCCGATCGGTAAAGTGTTAACAGAAGGTCGCAATATCCTAATTATTTTATTAGGTGCCTATCTGAAAGGATTCCATCTCAGCTTATTGCTGTGACGATATCACCGGTAGATCAAAACACGCGCGATACCGTCGAACGGGGCTGTTTCTTATATTTGATTAATTACATCAGAGGTCCTCAAACTTTTTTATCATATAATGTCACCTGTAATGTTTTTCACTTTTGGGCAGACCCGCAAAGCGTAGTTCATATAATTTTTTTGTTAATTTTATCTTCAAATGTGCTTTGACAGTTGGCGTGGACCCCTTGCAAGTCATCATTGACCCCTAGAGTTCGATATATGTAGACCATTCGAGTATCAATGATTTACATTATACGCGACACTAGTACCATTAAAAACGAACCATTCTATGAAAACAGTACCGCAATTAGCGGTAAGATGATACAGTAATTAATATTTTAAAAAAGGCCATATGGAAGAGCGAGGGCGTAGTGGAAACATCTCACTATCTCTTTCGCACGCTCGCACCATAATAGCGGTTCATCATAAAACAGTATCTGCATCCTTTTTTGTAACTTGGCGATTATCCCCTTTACCAAACTTGACAATTTTTTTTTAACTTATTACTGAACTGATTTATAAAATTCTTTTTGTGTTAGATTCTAATTATACACCATATGTTGTTGATAAAACTAATATAAAGAATGGAGTCCACTGTCCTATTGTAACGCAAAATAAATTGTATATACTTCATTATTCAGGTCAGTCTTAGTCTTTTAGCCTGGCCGGCAAACAGACTTAAGTATAGGGGTAAGCGACCCCGGCCTCCGGAGCTACTCGATACACCTTGCCTACCTCAACCTCTTTCCTTTCTTTCCTTTTCGTGGGAACGCAATTAGAAACTTTAACGTTTTAGGACCTTAAAAATGGGGGCGTCGTGATTCGCTACCCGACACGTCTCGTTTCTCGCGAGGGCGAAAAATGGGCTACTGATAGCCACTTTGCTCATAGCAAGTGGAAAGAAGTGGTCTCTGCCTACCCCAATTCTTCGGTAGTATAGTGGTCAGTATACCCGCTTGTTACGCTAGAGACCGGGGTTCGATTCCCCGCCGAAGAGCCAGGGAAAAAGGCGTGAGTGTATGTATGTATATTTTTTTCTTTTTTTTTTGTATATTATGTATTATATTTATGTATTCGTATGTATATAGTTTATAGTACTTGTAATAAAATTTTAAATTATATGTTGTGCACTTGAGTGATCACTTCTTTCGCATTCACTTAAAGGAATAAATTAGACTTAGAGAATTCAATTTTGAATTAAGCTCGCGTTTGTTCATCACCCTGACTGTATTTTTTTACAATGTTCTGTGTGTACTGTAAAGAATTAAGAAAAAATTGTCACGTATGAATATTAATAACAATTTGAAGTAACCGAGTAAGAGTTATATAACACAAACAGATCACAATAAAACACCTGAACATAATCTATTAGGACGCCATCCAGCGGACCATGCCAAAACTCTGGAGTGCGTTCACCCCGGTTTTGGCGGTAAATCAGGAGGTGACGTTAACTTCATTATAATTTTTTTTTCTCTTATATTTCGTGCGTACAATTTATTTTATAGACATTGGCTCTGGTTCATTGGGGATGCCCGGGTGGACTTGGCCGTGGTACCGGTTGGCGCACCTAACTGGGTCGTGACGTCACGCAGGAGAACTGGCCAGAATCACCGCACACACGGAAAAACGCCGTGAAAAAAAAATATCCGCGCGCGCCATCTTGCCACTCGTGGTTTAGGCGCGCAACAAGTTAGCCGTACATTTTACAAGCGTCACGTAAATTTACAATAAATCCTATTGTTAGTGGAATGCAAAATGTTTGCGATTACATGCATTTAGGTACTTAAGCGGCATGCATTCGAGATTATGTGGAAAAGGCAAGAGAAATGTAAGACTGCACGTGTATGTGCGCATATGTTTTGTATGCAAAGTCTGGATTGTCGTAGGATTAGAGAGTGCCGGCAATCAAGTACCATAAGCTGTCAACAGACATGCCAATGAGTGTAATATATGCGGGTAACTGACAACGCACCTGTCAATACGCCATCTTGCAGAATTCCTTTTACATAATCAAATAAATTTAGATTCACATGAGACAACAGTTAGTGTAGTGTAACCGACAATATTAAACTGAAATTCGTGGGTTCTAATTTTGGCGAAACGAGAGTTTTTCTCGCTTCATATGTGAAGGTTTTACCTAAATCACAGACATCATATTTAATACATACATATATGTATACATTATATATAGACTTTTTCATGGATTAATTTATAGGCAAGTGACGACTCAATCCATAAAATAGTTTAAATTAAGTTTATTTAATAATTTACAAGACAATCTAACAAGACTAATTTCATTTCAAGTTTTATTTCTTTACCTGTTATTTCAGTAGTTAAATTGCCATTATATTAGGTTGAGTATCGTAGCTTCGATTACCACACGGAACAAATGTTTGTGTAAACCGTAGTTATTTTGTTTGGTCAGTCTGGATGATCTCTGTTTGTTAAGTTAGGGTTAAATAAGATATTATTCCTTAGTACGGAAGCTATTTTTACTGTATAACATCACTAAAAAGTTGCCTTGTTTTCAGGGTTCATGTAATAAATATATGTGTGCGCGTTTTTTATTACATCATAACTTAAAAGTCTGAACCAATGCAGATATGTATGCTATTATTAGAATACGTAGACAATACCGGGTGACACAGACCAGGTAAAACCGGACAAAAATATGGTTATGGAATCAGGCACTAAGTTCTCGATATTTATACTTAAGAATGAAAAAAATAAAATAGATAAACACTTCATACGATAAAGTACAATTTAACTGCAACAGTAACATTACATTACAGTCGTAAAAATTAGTCTTGTTCTAAACCGATGTTGTTATTTTTACATTTACACTAACAAACACATTAACACACCATTAGCTAGATACACAATAATAAATAAGAAATATTAGCGTAAACAAACATTTTTCAATAATAATGAAATTAAATATAAATTATATACAAACTACCTGAGCATATAGTTAGATTATAAATGGCTTTGCCTCTATATACCTCTCGCTCACACACTATCGCTATCTATACTCGCACTCTGTTATAAGCTGTGTTTAAAAACGTCATTGTCCCAGCCGCCATTTTTAATTATAATATAATACATTCAGTAACTTTAATATTTATATTATTAATTAATTAATGTTATATTATTTCCATGACATTTCCGACAGTTTTCATGATTCAATTTTTCCTCTGCTTATTTTATTAATTATGAATGCTGCAGTAAACTGTTACTGAGAATGTACGGAGGTTATAAACAAATAAATAAATACAAGAAAAAAAATAACACAAAAAATCTGCAACTACTTATAGCAATTATACAAAAATCGCTTGCTTACAGTAATAAAATTAATATACATTATGATAAATCAGTTTAAGAACAGAATATGTAAATGTGGCCGGTTATTTATATCGCATAGCCAAGTTGAAGAGTAGTAACAGCTGAAACTGCACAAATAGAAAATAGTTTCAAGAACTAAAGCTGGGTTGGCACTGACAGCGGCGCAAGCTTACATCGAGCGTTACTTTCGCTTTAGTGTGCCGGGTCAATATTGTTCGATTAGTGAGTCACACTATCCTGATATCTTGTTTGAAATAGTTTTATCCGGATATCAGTGTTTGCTATTACTGACCCACAATCCCCTTCGACCGTGTTATTTAGACACCAACCGATATAAATAGTTCCTGCTCAAATCACGGCAATGCTCTAACGCCACTCACTTGGTTGGACACTGGGACAATGAGTGAATGCCGAGTGATTTTAGTGGATATGAGCCCCATATCCACTAAAATCACTCGGCGTATCCAGACTTTCAATGCAATGAAATACGGCAGGTATGTCCACTTGTCCGCGGATGACTGCTGACGTGATTCCCGCGCTCGGGCGCAAGGGCCAAGGCGGACGCCGCACAGTTTTTAGTGAGTGCAATCCTCACATAACGTCGTGCTGTGCCCTCAGCGCGATGGTATGGGTCAGCCATTTTCTGTGCGTTAAAAAAAAGGTATGTCCACTTGTTAGAAAATCAACCAATGTTTTATATTCCTTCCAAAACATAGAAAAGGTTAGATGTAAACTAGATATATATCATATGATATGGACGCGACTGGAGAAATTTCCGATTGTCCATCTAATACGATCCCCGAAAATGTCGTCGTAAGCGCTTCGCAGTGCCGGGGCTGTTAATCTAATATTCCTCTGAGGAGAGTTTGTCAGAGTGAGGTTTGTACGCCGATGTCTTAATGTGATTTTGTAACTACCGTGATCAGGTTAGCCGTCGTGGAGTTTTAATTCTGTAGGAGTATAACATGCCATACAAGCCTTTCAGGCAGTGTAAAAAGAAAGTAATCAGCCCTTGTAAGTATTACTCAAATTCAAATTGTATATATTTCGACTAGAAATCACAATCATACCGATGTTGAGATTCCTTTTTAAGTATTGTAATAAATGTTTTAGATCTCACTCTTTCATAGTTATTATCTATTTTAGTTAAAATAAATATAATCAAATCAACACAAGACTAATATAGTAATCTACAAAAACATAACATAAAAGTAAACATTAAAATTTTCAAGTTTCAAATAAATATTACGCGTTAAGTGAAGAAGAAATTAAATATTTTAAATTATAACTTAACAAATGAACCATTTCAAGTGCTAACTAGTGCGTAAGCCTTCTCACGAATCTTACAAGTCTACCGCTAAAAGTGGCACCACAAGTGGCTTGCAGTACGATCCCGTCGCCCAACAACTTCAATTACTTGATTCAAATAAACTTCCTCATGCTATTGCTACGAATCCTCATATGTTACAAACATGTCTTACAATTTTACCCTGAAAGCCAATGTCACTACTATTCCAATTACCTTTTAAACAATTCCAATCAAAATGTGTACACGATCGTTAATATTGAAACTAATTTCGTTAGTCTTAATTTAAACATACATACACTCACGCCGGTATACCATAAGGGTAGGCAGAAACCACAGTTTGCCGCATACTACGATCCTGACACACCTCTCTCGCCTCATCCACATCCATACATTTTCTCATACACTTTCGTCGATTAAGGGTGCTACGAACTTGGCCTTTTTGGAACAAGTTGTTGATATGCTTAAAATAAGTTTTTCCTGTGTGCCCTCTTCCGACACTTCCACTCACATTTGCCCGGTATATTCGTTTCGTCAATCGAATCTCACTCATTCTTTCTAAATGACTAAACCATTGGAGCATTCCTTTCTCGATCCTTGTCACCAAATACTAGTTTAACTTACACCGATCCCTTATCACGCTATACCTCAATCGATTGCTCAGGGTGACTCCACAGATATTCCGCAGAGAACGCATTTCCACTGCATTCACGCGTCTTTCGTTCTTCTTTTGCCATACCCACGATTCACTACCGTACATAAGTGTAGGCACCAATACATCATTGTGAATAGAAAGACGAGCCTCTTGTGAGACTGACTGACTACCCATCATAGAGTGCAGGGCACCATTCACTTTATTACCCGCAGTCACTCTTCTTTTAAAAATAATATTGTATTAAAATTTGATAGAGGTAACGTCATTTCATGTAAAGCTAGCCGCATAACGTGTCGCTCTAGTAAAGTCTGTCATATATGAAACATTTTTACGTAATAAAAAATGTTATTTTTAACAAGTCATGTCTTGGATGAAATTTCCCATCAGGTACATCTCGGGAACCATCCGACTTTTGCCCAATGTTAAAATTCTTGGGTAATCTGATCATAAGAAATGTTCAGGCAATAATTTTGAAAACTCCTTTTTTATTTCTCATCTACATTATATAAAGAACGTTTGTGCAAAATCTCATACTTCTAGAACTAGTGACATAGGCAATGCATGGTTTGTCAGTCAGTCATTGTGAAAATTTTATTAGGTATTCAGATTAAAAATGTACCGATTAGTTCTATTAAATAGTTCTATTAAAAAGGCATTATTTGAGTGAAAACCGGAATGGATATATTTTATATCCTGAATTAACTAATGTGTGTATTCTTATGGGATAATATTACAACGTTAATGATATTTTAACTTATCACGCCGACAAAACCGTGGGCTTCTACTGGTACCAAAAGAAAATTAAACAGGGCTAATATTAATTAAAATATAAAATATAAACAAATATAAC
>WUAW01010292.1:0-22690 GCA_017165845.1 Thaumetopoea pityocampa
TATGTATGTGTGTGTGTAAGCAAAATCACAGTACACCTTTAAAGAAATCTGCTGAAAACTTTGATAAACGGGTGTTGAAATCGGTAGCCGATTCTTTCTAGTTGAAATTGATTTGTTCTGATAAATACGCGATTTTTGTTTTATTTACTATACGATCTTTGAAATGATCATCTATCTAACAGGCGACAATTTGTTGTAGGTATTTATAAAATACATATTGATAATCCATCGGTGGCTACAACCTAATGACGGATATGGACAGTCCACTGCGGTTCGTTACACAATAAAATAAGCCTACCGAGGGATATCTAAATTTCAATAAAAAGATTGTATTACCTCAACACAGTACTTATTATACGTAATGGATTCAACAGCCGAATCAACAGGCCGTTAATCGTTAAATGGAAATTACACAGACGACGCGTCGACAGATACGTTATCAACATTCGTCATATCGCATTCGTTTCGAACGTAAAAACCTGTGCGCATATCTCGCAGCGCACGAGCCAATATGCCGACACGCTGACGTACTCGCCGCCTCCTAGCATAATAACAAGAGAATTACATCATAGCGCATGCGTAGTTCTAGCGATCTCTTGCATAACTTCAACAACACTCCATTTCAATTTTTTTGAACATGACGTAATCTTTGCGACTTTCAAAAGTTACACGCTCAAAAGACACTGAGATTCACTTTTGTTTATACACCGTGAAACGCAACAGATTAATGAGAGTGTAAGTTTTAAAAATGAAAATTATTCATTGCAAACTGTTAGCATGCAACCTTGTATGTATTAATACGGAAATACTATCATATCGAGCGAAGCTGCTGCTGTAGCTAATTATATAGGTATATAATATTTTAAATGTCTTTGTACTGTCGAGTCGCATTGGCGATAAGGAAAATTGAGCGATCCGAGTGCACATGCAATACTTGAACATGCACGAGTTTCATTACTGTCGCCACGTGTAACCGCCACGGCGCCGGCACGGAATTACGATAAATCGCTTTAATACATATCTATCTATACGATTAAGAAAATGTTAAATATAAACGTTTCAAAAATCAAAGATATTTAAAAACAAACTGCACAGATCGACTAATTAAGGGTTTCTGAAACCAAATCCGTCGATGTTTATTGGTTTGTTCAAGCTTCACGCAAAAACCAGCGAATAGATTTTGATTAAACTATTACAGGCTTAAAGACATTATTTCGACTTAAATAATGCGGCATGTTTCATCAAAATCGGTTCAGTAAGATTGAAGATACAGCTCGATCCCTGTTTTAGTAGCCGCCGCTAAGGTACGAGAGGTCAAGTAAAAGTGGTTAAGTGTTTTTTATATAAATCTATGATTGTGTCGGGATTTCCCATGTTGCGGAAAACCGACATTCACGCAGGCGGAGGCGCGTGCAAAAACTAGTACCGATATATAGGCAGCGCGCTTTTTAAACAACTGTTCTAGATAATCAGTTCAGTTGATGGAACTCGTGAAAATATTATCCTGTCTTTATGTAATACCATTGATGAATATTGAATGGTCTATTCTATGGTATAATATATAAAATATTGATTTCATTAGTTACTATGCAGAGTATTAACTCTTAACTACACAACGTCTCTTACCAAGTTATTAATGGAAGTTTTTTAATGGAAATATTAATATTATTATTTTTAAAAATGCGCTTAGCTTTTAACTGTTGTAAAACTCACGATGTATTTGAAGCCAGTGTTTGTTTAAGAAAATGTTAATAAAATAGACAAATTCCAGAATCGTGGTTAGTATAATTCAACATACACGTACTTCACCTTAAATAATTTTAGCGGTATCTGCTTGCTATTAGATCTATATAACGGGCCCAAATATTTTCACAGGCCATTCGAGTTGATATTATTAATTCATCGTTTGAACAATAGTATTTATCAACACCATTTATAACCGAGGAGACTCTAGCGTGTGGGCGACGCGGCGCGTGTGCCGCTGAGGACGCCCCGACTCGCTCGCGCGCTCGCTGTTATCTGGTTTAACATAAAGTACTTTGGTTTAACTGCGTACACGAACTTCTCTACCCACAATCCAAGCTTAAATTACATAGTTTGTACATATACGATATGAATTATTTTATATTTATTAACAATAGCAAATCTCAGTAAACGCGGACCTGTTGCACAGTGTGTTTGAAACCTTAATACGGCGTAAAACTAAAAAACGGAACGTAAAGTCGTGCCTCGCGGCTCATTTATCATTTCACTAGTTATTACTAAATGTTAGAAGCGCTCGTGGTGTAAAATAATTGTGTACACACAATTACAACTTGCGGTAAAAACGTGCCGGAGCGAAGGCCGTTTTATCGCGAACTACTGATAATATAAGCCAATCGTTATCTGCAAAGGCGTCGAGGTGACTTCCGCGTGTTCCTCACGGCCACTGTAATTACTTCTAGAATCTGTCAGCTAATTAGCGAATATGATTTAGCAACATCCTTTACATTAACTATAGTTTGTTACCCACTAAAAGAGAATTATCTGAACATGAGTATCTAAATTCAAAGATACGTAACGAGATTCTAATATAATAAATCAATCGGGATTGGTACCCAGACTCTTGTGATGAACTATTCTGATTATTCGTAATTTTCATAACCTATAATTCAGCTGTGAGGCCCTGAAGAGATAACAGACGGAAGAAAAACCGTCGTCATTATTAAATTACTGCGAATGTGGTTCAAGTCTTACTTAATATAAATCATGTTACTATTTTATTTTCTCCTATATTAGCAACTCAATATATTATATTAATAATATAATATATTTCGTAATACTATAAATACCGATAGTAAAAAATCGAACAAATCTTTGGATATCAACTAATTGTGACAAAACACAGTTTTAGAAACGTGTGCTATCTCCGTGTAAAAGTATCTAAGAAGATTAGCGCCCAAACGATAAGTCAAACGACAAAACGTAACGCGACCGCCCGCTCAGCCGTTTCAGAGGGTTGTCGATCTCACGTGAGCGGAGAAACTGTACACGTGCCCAACGTGACTGACCCCCACCAACACCTACAAATTGTTTGTTAGCCGCTTTTAGACCTTGGACACGAGTATTCTGTGCGCTGTGCCGTGCCGCATGTGCAAAAACTCATGGTGCCAAGGCCCGTTAGAACGCCAATAGATAAAAGACAATGTGCGCGTATTTCAAGGTACACGTTGCATTAAAACTATAGCTGTAGTTCCAACGCGAATAATGGCTCGACCTTCGAGTTCTATATTTAAAACGCGGAAGGCGTTGCGGTACTAGAAGCGCGCAGATCATTCCCCACTCTGTAAACAGTTACATTAGGTGTTTAAATGGCAACTGAGAAACTGGTTGTGGTGCCACTAGCTAAATCAACACGGTAGGTAAGCACGTAGTTTCGCTACCCGGTTCTGGTTTACGGGTTTTTGACCTTATGCTTAAAAAGTATCTCAATAAAATATTTTATTTAATTCTACAACATTATAACGAACTTGGAAAAGATCAGTTTACTACCTGGAATATGGCAATTTAATAGCGGCGAAGTATTTTCGTAAGAATAAAATGATGAATGACTATGACGATTTTTGTCACTTTTCTGAGTAAACGATAGCTACGATATGTTTGTTTACTATTAAAATAGTTAATACGTGTTGTATTTTATGGCCTGGTATCTGAGATCTTTAAGTCAAATCTTCATTTTAATGGATATATTCGTCGAATAGTTAATGAAATGCCAATGTATCATATTTCATTACTTGGGAGTTTTGAAATCAATCCAGCAATTACCACATTGATTAGGACAAAGATCCCACAGGCCTATCGCCTTAAAAAAATAAAGTCACATTGAATTGCTAGTATTATTGTTCCAATGTTTTAATATTGTTCACTATTATTGACGATTGATATACAAAACGACAGAAAATCAGCATATCAAACGCCGCAATAAACTAATATAAACACTAAAACGAACTTTAGAGGACGCTTTACTCGGGTTACCGCTAAAAACGCTAAATACATAAATTTATTTATAAATTGTTTTACAGCCTTACAGGTTTATCTAAAGCCGTCAATCCGATGATTACGTTAACTAGGCAAAAGTTTCCTCTATTGCCTTGAAAAAATACTTGAAAAAATTAGGCGTGTTAGTCTCAATTTTATTTAAATGTTTCAGTTATTGACGACTTACATACATTTTCTTCCTTTCTCTTTTTTATAAAGTGTGGTAATCCAGTAATAAAAAGTTCACTTTAGCATTATCTCGATTTAAGTCAGATTCTCATTGTACTGCAACGGATGCGACTGTGAGGTGAACTCATGTCAGCTCGGAACCTGCCGTNCATAAAGTGTGGTAATCCAGTAATAAAAAGTTCACTTTAGCATTATCTCGATTAAAGTCAGATTCTCATTGTACTGCAACGGATGCGACTGTGAGGTGAACTCATGTCAGCTCGGAACCTGCCGTGTAATACCAACCCCATAGTCTTCCGCGATTCTCGCTACGACCAGTGTCATTAATCCAACAGCGTATTATTCGCCTGTGTTAGTGTACACATTTATGCCACCTACCTCACAGGAACTAAAGAAATGGACCCTCAAACATGAAATTTGTAAAAATACACTCCTTGTGCTATCGTATAAAAAACCCCGGTGATAACGGTTGCCCGCCTAAATTACCCAAAATCGGGTAAAAATATCCGCGCTGGTAATGCTGAGCTACTTATATAGCCACCATATAAATGCCATGCCATATAAAGCCACCTTATTATTTATCTTTGTCGACTCTGTGGGTCAGGGCGTGTGCGCCTCGCCGCATGCCGACCCTATGAGATGTATTGCGCTACCAGTGTCCCTAATCTCTTCCTATTGTATAGTACGATCTACTGATTTGAGCTTGAATAAAGGTACATGTTGACGTAGTGGGTAAGAGTCTATAGTCGCGAGGTCTGGGGTACGCTGGGGTATATTGTATAACGATGAGTCACCACGTGTTCCATGGTATTCACCTCTGTGTCACAGTTCCTACGAGCACATTTTGTGCTACTGGATAATTTTATTCTGTGAAGATGCTTATTCGTACTAACATGGTCTGTAAGCACTCCTACAGGGCAGCGCAGCTGCTGCCTGCTTGTATTTTATGACTATCTCGATCACTCCACTCACCAACTAACTATTTAGAGTGTGATAACTCTTTATAGTGCTGCCATCCGGCTTTATGTTTGTCTTTAATATAATTCCAAATTTCTCTTTTGTTTATACTTTTAGAGATACTACAAATGGCTCTGAGCCAATTAGGGTTCTTGTAGATCCTAGACGAGCTAGAAAGTTCGCGATTTCATTACCATCAACTCAACAACGTAATGTTTTATATTTCCATCCTTCTTTCCAAATTTCCTGAAATTTTCTTTTATAATCTTATTTATTTAAAATCTAAAAATGGAAACTTGTACTTGGAAATGGCTTACATAATTTAAACAAAAAAATTTGTACTTTATTTGTGTAACTAGCTGTCAGTTTCCTAAACACTGTAAAATAAAATAAATAATGAAATAAAACTCCCGCATGACTTATCAACATTTTTTCCTATTGTACATCCGCATCTGTTAAGAAGGTATGCACATTCCAGAATAAATTCAAAGTCCGTCTTATAGGACTCGCGGGCTCTGATAGCAGACTAACTGTCACAACAAATTATGATCTTATTCGCCTAAAATCTTTGTCTCTTCAGCGAAAGTTAGTATATCATAGGATTCCGCCTGAAAACTGCCCATACTTTGAATATATCTTCCGATTCTCGTACCTTATTTTAAACGATAAATAAAATTAGTTATTTCACCAAAAAATGTAACGAATAAGCATGACGTATTTCAATTTTGAATAACGTTTGCAGTATATTAGTTTTGTATTGAAATATTCGATTGACTATATTAATTAATTAAATTTACTTGATTATATCGTTTTGAAATTAGTGATCAGACATTATTAAAAAAATATTAGAAAGAGCAAACCGCCGCCACCGGCCATTCAAGCCGAGGTTCGCCTGTCCTATTGCATTTGCGCTGTGTATGATTCATAGAATACAATAACTATTATCAAAAGCGTAAAGTCCATAATATTAAAACAATACCCACTTTAATTGGAATTAATTAAGTAACTTTAACAAAGTGTGCTAATTTATAGGTCCGAAGTTGAGCCCTCGTTGGCCCAGCGACCTCTGAGCCGTACGCGCGCTAGTCCGCTGCACACGACGCGGTGCTTTGTCAACCAATTACACGTTAATTCAATGTACATTATATAACACTGTGATATAACCATCGATAAGAGAACGTTTACACTCGGGGCTTTGCTAACACTATCACAGATTGATATCGGAACGCGCATGTCACTTGCGCCGTTAGACGGTACACGCACGTCACTTCGTCACTTAGCAAACAGGTGAATTGCGTAGTTCAGATTCAGATAGTAACCAACATGCGCTCGAGTTTCATAGTCACATATTGTTGCAAAATTAACGTTATAAAAGATTTATTTAAATTACAACTTTAACACACAATTACAATTAAACTATTTGACAACAGACAGAGAGCGAAGCGCGTGCATAACGACTACAGTATCAATTTAGGTCATGGATCTAAAACAGAAACCAATTTGCAGTTAGATACCTAAAACATTTAAGAACTAGTAGATACACGCTGCTCCGCCTACTTTTTAAACCAATCGATTGAACGGTTGAACAAACCGTAAATATACATACAGCACATACACACACACACGAATTTTAACATTTATTATTTTACTAGCCGAAACCCTGCAGCTTCTCTCGCAATAACTTTATAATGGCGATGTCCATGATGATTTGTGGCGTGTAATCGTCCCTGGTACAATTACTACATTCCTGTCAAATTTTAAAACAATTGACTCAGCAGTTAAGGCACGAAGAGTCAATAAACACATAGACCCAAACGCAGTTTTACTTTTATTATAACAGTCTATAAAATATTATAGCAACTGGCAGATATAGCAAAGTAATCAGAAGCAGATTTTATGTGCCTGATTCAAAAGACGCAAGCCAAACGTGGAGATAACAGCCAGCTATTGCCATCCTCATACAAAAGTGCATTGGTCCTAAATTGTGCTAAGCACGACCTGCCATCGAAAAGGTCGCATGTTTGATCCCTATCCTGGACCACCGGGTTATGTGAAACTTATGTCCGGTCTAGAAAAGCTGGTCTAGAAAAGATTTCCTATCTGCATGCCCGCTGGTGTGTAATTTATCCAACCCGCACTAGGCCAGTGTTAGTAGACTACGGTCTAGTCCCCCTCCTGATTAGGGGAGGTCCGCGCCCCTGTAGCGGGGGCGAACATGGGCTGGGGATGATAATGATTGCCATACTCTTTTGTGGAGGTAATTTGACATTACATATAGATAAGTAAATAACGATTATAGACATCTAGCTTTACACCCGGTTCGATAGGTTACTAAGTATAAATAGGAGCATAAATAGAACATTTTATCTGTTTAATAATAAACAACAGCTTTTGTTTTTTAATCACCAAACTCTTATAAAATTATTGTACACTTAACACAAACAATTTTGTCATACCCATACATGACCGGTGTCGATTTGAACCTTAATAACAGAGATCTTCTCGGAAAAGAAAATAGCGGAAATGTTCGATAAATTTTTTTTTTTCAATAACTGTCTTGAACCTAAAATCACTAGAACACTCACTATATTTGCGAGTCTGTTCGACTACGTACCTGCCTATTTTATGAGGTTACGATATGCTAAAATTCATTTTGTTGATATCCATGAATGGCCTCATGAATCACTGAAATAACTTGCAAACATTTATATACTGTAGTGGAGCTTTGATTTTATCATAAGATTTTAAAATAAAAAGCATTCTACAGTTTAATTATCAATAAGTCAAACGTTGGAAGCGACCACTGTTGATCGTCGCTAATCAGTTTTTAAAAGTAATAATATAAACTTTATATTAAATGCACAGTATCTTATTACTACACACTACCATCATTGTCAACCGTGTATAGAAAAATGTAAAATCTTCATTACTTAATTAAATATGTGCTTATTATATTTACTTGCCTTGAATTTAGTTAAAACAAGGGCAATGTGATATACCTAAAATCCAACAATCAAAAATATTTACGCTATACCATTGTATACGCACGAACTTCACTGTTGTTGTCGTTCTGTCTCGCTCTCCAGGTCATCGCCCTTACATCACACTACTCCCTCGTTCTAATAACCCTGCACATCATTACTATTTGCGCGATTTTCATCATCAGATCTCACAACATGCTGCCGTTATGCAATGAAAGTATTTTAACTTGATCACGCCATAGAGTTCGTGTACCCGTATCCTGGTGACCTTGGCGCGGTCAAAACACCGTCCGACAAGACATTGACCACTCCCGTGCCTATCGGGTGGGCATGCCTACGACAGCTGCACCGCTGATCGTTATGGATGCGTAATAAACATTGGGCAATTATTTCTACCGCCTTGCACAATTAAAGTGAACAAAGGATGTGCTACAGTTACGACTTTGCGTGATACACGACACCCACTGGGTGGTAATTAGCTAATGAAGGGTTGCAGACAGTCTTCGATCATGACGATATAATCATTTATATATATATATATATATATATATATATATATATGTGTGTGTGTGTGTGTGTATATATATAGTACCAGCTTTTACAATTTTCTCTATCCCTCGGGAACAAAACAGAGATAAAAGATACCCTATGTATTTCATTGTACCCCTGAAAATGTGTGTACAAAATTTCACGACGATCGGTTGAGTAGTTAAGGCATATAACAAACAAACTCACATTCACATTTATAATATTAACAAATGTTGGGACACGGTATAAATGCATCCTTGATTAAATAATCGCATTTTGTGAAACTACACAAGTTAAGATGTCATAGTATGATTTTATAGTCCATTGTTCGCATATCACTGCACACCTATATATTGCACAATATTTGATGAGTGCTATCATTGAAATTATCAAGGTACAAACAAGTGAACTTATATTGGCGGCTGTTTTTCTTGATATAAACGCGCGTCTCGCGGCGGCGTCGCGCCGACGGATAGATAGATGGAGGCAATGCGTTTTTTTTTTAACCGGCATTGGCAGGGCAATGACTTCACGGCCGGTTCACTGGCCGTTCTTGACAGTTCAAATGTTTACACTTGTGCATTAAATCTAGAAGGATCACTTGGACTTGGCTTCACTCCGTTCCCATTCAAAGATGCAGTTACTAACGTCAAACGCCGACAGCCAATGTATTTACCGTTATTATTCACCGCGAAAGCATTCTGTGACAAGATTTTGCATTAATATAAAATACATATATTTTTAAAAATAGCCTCAGGTTTGTCTATTGCTTTAGGCTAATTCGGATTGTATCTGTTATACGCTTTTATTGGGTTATCTATTATTGGAATAGTTGCAAGATATATGGATATTCTAGTAGATATGTAAATGTGTATGTAACAAATAATGACAAATGACGTACTTACCTATATGCAACGTGGATCAACAGCGACTGGAACAATGGCATGGCGAGTTCATCAGACGCGATAATGAGCGGCGTCGCGGGGTCAACAAACTCACCATTTTACAAAATAAATTCATTGCGATGTCTGATATCGCACCGCCCGAATCCTTGGATGTTCATTTTTTTAGTGCATTTTGTATTGTGTCGTTTGTGTAAATTGAGACGTTGCCAAGCCTCTCAATATCATGACCATGGATACCGCAAATGTCGTTCTGCACTACAATACTCATCTCGGCATAAACTGGTTCTTACAAAAAAATATCATAACAATTGCCATTATTTTTTAATTTTATTCATATAAAAATAAACTCTCTACAAACAATAACAATATTATTGTATTGTATCCTCGTATAATAACAATTCAAGGACATCAAATAGATGAATCTAATTATACCAATAAATGTTTAGGTTTTGTTTAAGAAATGCACAGTTTTAAAATAAAAATATTTAAACTCGGTCTAATTAGTATAAAAATTAAAAGTGAAATTTGTAACAAGTTGGAACCTGCAAAGGTCGGTGACCAAAGGTGGTGCTCGCTACACGGCTCCGCCGTAGCGCAGGTAACTGCCACACTCATTTGATTCGATATCATTCTTACGACCTTACAAAAGCCGGTGCCGTGCACTGAACGATTCGTGTCAAATGGTTTTATATAACGAACTGATATTTTGAAATTTGATGAAAAATAATATTTTCTGCCTTACATAAACCCAATGTTGTTAATGAATGAATATAATTGTCAAAGAACGTACGTTTTGAACTATTGTTTTTCACGAATCAGGATTAATTACGCCTTATAAATTAATTAAAATTATTCCCTCTGATTATTTCAAAATTCTTATGTATTTAATAATCAGTTTCTCATTACATATTTACGTAATTATCTCGAAACAATTGTCACCATTCGTATTTAAAATATTCGTATGTATAATCACAACACAAAGGGTTTCTGATAATCCGAATATTGACTTCATCGAACAATAGAGAAGACATCGCTTCTCACAATAATGCGAGGCGAACGAACTGCGTAGTTTCTTGCCATCGGGTTTTTCATGTGTTCTGTCCACATTCTAAGATGTGTGCGTGTCGCTGTAGGCAGGCTGAGTGAAAAACATGAAGGGAGGAGGGTGTGCAGGGCCGCGCGCGTATCCGCCGCGGGGGAATGTTTTGGAGCCGAGTTCAATGCATCGCAATGCCACCTGTATACTGCAACTTTGTTATAGTGCACACCCTACTTAATTGAATATTTAATTTTACTCTTACAACCCTCTGTGGGCGTATAAGCAATGCGCTGATAATTTATAATAATTCGAATGAACTTAAATTTAACAACTTTAGACTTTTTGTAAATGTAACAATTGTAGTATATTTTGTGAAAGGGGAGGCAAACAAATACACCCCACCTGGTGGTATGCAAGCGCCTCGGTCTTGGTGGTTTGTAAAATAAATTTTATTTGTTGCAGGAATATGCTCTAAGTTCTCCTAAATATTTCTAACTTTTCGGGTTGGTCTCATCGGGGGTCCACACGCCACGACATTATTACCGTTCCATTAAGCTGTAGGGGTAACACTGTTGTCGGTTCAGTGACCGGCCGTGCTCCCAGTGGTGCCTGTAGCCACGGGGTGCGCTCGGCACGGCGCTCTCTCACTCCTGCGCCGGCCTCGCATCGCACCAACCCAACTGGATTCTTTATGTCACTAACTTACGAAACGGTTACGTTGGGTTATTTTTAATATATACATTAGTTTTCACTTCTCATTCTCGCAAAGTTTATGCTGGGTCTAAGCGGCAAAAAGCTCCTCTTTTAAACACTAGTGCAATTTAGTGCATGAAAATATATAATTCTTCTAAGGAGTACTACAGTACTACAGCCAGATACAAAAATGTCCTTAACGTAATTTAATATTTTATTATATTTAAATTAATTTATTTTCTTCCCGTGTTTTACATAATTAAAAAGAAATTAAAATCACTAAGGCAAATAAAATACATACAAAAATAATATAAAACCAAGTAGTTTCAGATTGTTGTATTAAAATCAGATTATTTTATGAAAATTAGCTGAAGTCGTAAGTACGACGAGACAAAATAATATCTGATCAAAGTGAAAATCAAAATGTGTGTCTTTGTTAAAAAATACCATTGAATTTTACTCATGAAGCAGTATATAACCGATTAACATAACTTTTTTATTCCGCGTGTAGCTATACAATACATACATATATGATTTGCATATAATACATACATGTGTGTATATCCAACAACACCGGCTAGATATGGATATGGCCGACGTTACCGTGCCACGTGATACATTATTTATTTTCTTGCGTTATATGCTCGACATCAATCAGTAAGCGAGAACTATAGCCCATTCATGAAACTTCCGTTTCTGATTTGTGGTAATAATAAAATCCTTTTTAATTTACGTTTCAATCAATCAATTGAATGAGGCTTAATTTGTAAATACGCAAGCAGTCGACAAAGTATGTTTTGAAACACGTATTTTACACCGGCACAAGCCACGTGATGGCTACATTCACCACCACTGTTCCCTGTGGCCTATACGCAGCTAAAAATTCGTGGATATTATATATGTACAACTATAAAGACACCTCTAAATCTACATAAATTATAAATCATAAACTTTAATTATAGTTTAATTAAAATTATAATTTTTTCGATGAAATCTGTACAATGTTTAAAATTATTACATCGTACCCAGGTACTTCTTTGTCCAGTTAATAATGATAACACGAATACCTATCTGTACTTTTTCACTTTGCATTCTTCTAAATACCAATACATTCGAACCACCGTTAAATACGTTATCAGCCTGCCGAACTTCAAAAATCAAGCGAGATAATTCTACAGTAAAGAACAAAGCAACTGCGTCTTTTGCATCAGCCAAGTATATTGCATTACGTACTACATACAGAACTGGCACAAAGTACCGGCCGGCTACACGCCGCCCGGTAGCGCATCGCATCTCGTTAATAGCGTCCTCTCGTTTCTAGAGCTAGAAGGAGATGACGCGAAAACAACTTATCTGACACTGTACGTACTAGTTACCTCGCGTGTGTGTATGTGTGTCTGTTATATGTGTTATATGTAAATAGGGAAGGTCAAACGGATGAAACAGACTTATTTTGTGCGCTCATGGGTAAAAGAGAGACGCAATGAAAACAAATCAATATTATCATCTCGCGGTGTTTCGCGGTAGAGTGAGACAGCGCAATAACAAACCGGCATTTTATGCCGGCACGTTCAAATGGTATGTTAGTGTTACTGATAAATTCCAACTCTATACCATTTTGATAGAGTACACTACCGTTTAACTTTAAAAGTTGTTTACAGTCTCTGAACAAATCTCACTTGGCTAACTATTTTTTATGATCTGGTTTTATGAGTTTCTGTTAGTTAACTAAATGATTTTGACTTAACTATTAAGACAATCGTTAAACCGTATTTCGACCAGTATTTTCTATTGTAAATTACTGAATTCTAATAATACGTAATTTATTAAGTAAAACAAGTTCTATATGCAGACAGCAACGGTAGCAAGCCTGCTGCCCTTAGAAAACAATAATTAACACACGTATATTATTTTCTCTTCTTGTTTTGACACACATTTGTTTATTTGTTCATTAATAAATCTTTGAATCATTGAAAATCCGTTATTGTTCTTCATTTATATTACAGGAAATCAAGCTTATGAAATAAGTTTATACCGATATTGAGTAGATATCGTAAAAGTATATAAATAAAACTTCTATTTAATTTATCAAACTGAATGTAAATAATGTTTAAATAGTTGTGTAGTATTGTTGTAGTAGTTGTTTCTAATTAAAGTGGTCCCTTATTTCAATGCGTGCAAATTACTGCACAAAATAACTACCGTCCACACACTAATAGTAATAGCCTGCACACTGGCAACACTACTGCATTGCACACATACAATTAGTGCGGCACGTGTAAGCGTACGCACGGCACACAGGCACAGACCAGGGCCGGCAGGCTATTCTGAATGTATCCTGCAACTAAACTACTTATATATACAACATAATTGCAGCATTAATTATTTATTAATAACTGTGATGCGTTTTATTTCTAACATTTGATAGTCATCCCTTTTTGTTACATTAGGACTGATAAATCGTTGAAAGGATGAAGAAATACGAGTAAATGTATAATTTTTTGTTGTTTAGTAAACAATTATAATTAGTTACTTATAATTTATTACAGTTACTTTCAAATAAATTTTGTAATTATATGAGATACCAAACAAATAATAGACATGAAAAATTGTTTCTTGCTTTCTGGTTCACCTGTACTTAGTTTTAATCATTTTTGTTAACCATATACATACATGTGTTAACTTTATCCTCTCACAAAGAAAATAAAATATAAATATTATTATAACCTCCTAGAATTTATACCATAACATAACAGCACTGAAAACTAAAAGTAGGTCAGCGGTGCAACACAGAGGAGGGAGGCGCCCGGCCCCCTACTGAAGTGAAACCCGCGAACCCCCCGCTCGCGTCCTCTCCCCTCCGCTTGCAGCGTGCAGAGGGGAACCGGACCTAAATGAAAATATATTATTTTCACAACCAGTACCAATATCTCTATTAATAGTTATTATACTTACTCTTATGTATTAATTGTATGTATGTATTGTATACCTGTAGTGTTTTCCCGGTAGATGGAGTTAAAAGGCTCATCCGGTGCTTTAAGGACAGGAGTCCCATCTGACTTATAAAACTCCGTTGTAATATCGTCACCACCGGGAGCCTTGTAGTTATTAAGTCGCTTTAGAGTCGCATTAATCTTATTTACGTCGACCTTCGGGACCTCCTCCGTATAGTGACTTAATAGTATTAGTAATAGTAGTGCACGTGGATCATCAGCACAGTTACTCAGTGCATTGTAAATAAAATTTATTTAGTAAGTAAAATTGTTAATTGTTTAGTAAGTAAAGTCTTTGTTCATGTTGAAAGCACCTTGATAATTGTTACATTAACTAAACGTAATATTCCTAGAAATAGTTTAAGATAGAAGTGGCCATGTATTATATAATAAACCTCGGAAGTTTTTCGAAATTTAAGTAAAAAGTCTCATAGAAAGTACGAGGATTAATACCTTAAGTATACATTCAAGGTCAATATGATAGTTGATAAGTAATCCAGTTTATCGATCTGTTACTGAAGGCCATTTAAAAGACAAGCGAGTCTAGGTGCATATTAGATATTTTTCTTTATTTAACAATATTTGGACACCTGCATTATTATTGTTACATTTCAAATATTTTGGTATCTCGAGAGAAATTTTTCAAATAGCTTCCAGCCTAAAATTGGGCACCATTACTCAGGTGTTGTAAAAGATGATAGCAGTAAAATCACCAAGATTATTCGTATTTCAAAGATCTATCTATATATTTGTATGTATGCTCACCATTGGTCGTGACTTTTGGTTATCAACTGTTGAACAAAATATCTGACTTCGTATGCTAAAGAAAATTATAAGAAATTATAATTCAGGTTGTTGATAAGACCTGTGTTCTCACTCTTGTGGATGATAGAATAAATGACAAAACAATCAAACTCATAAAAAACGGCTCTTGCCGACTCTTGCGCACCATAATAATTGTGTTGAAGGACAATATTAACAAGATTTTACTTACTAAATAAATTTTACTTACTATTAAATAAATATTAATTTTATTGTAATGATGACAATTTTTTCTGTTACTGATAAGATTTATCGCTAATGACATTTTCTCCTTGAGCGGTAACTTTGCCTTATCCTTGTATTAATTGGCCTTCGAATAAGATAAAGAAACACGACCATTGTAGCTCACCCTTGGCCCTGGTACTGCGACCTAGATCGCAACGTTCCTCCCCCTCCCAATTCCCTCCACTTGCTGCGACGCCTCTTTGCCCAGTTCCCCCGTGACCTGGTCCATTTTTGATTGCACTTAATACAGCCTCGGCATATAGATTTTCTGTAAAGGCAAACAAGCTTAGCTTAACTTAAACAATTTTTAATATGGATCGACAGTACAATTTTAAACATAATATTTTTTCATATAAAATTGAAATTTTAATAGTTATTAAGACTTAAATTAATTAATTGATTGTTAAACGTCGAGATGGCAAGAATTCTTAGACAAATGAAATATTTTGTTATGTTTGCATAAAAATGATAGTCCGCAAATTATGTAATGATTTTAATAGTAGGCAACAGTTTTTGTTTTGAATTATATTCCACAAATGATATTTTATATAACTTTATGAAAACATAGACAATAAACTCGCACATCGCTTTTACTATTTTTTGTCTTAAACGGGAATAAATATAGGTAGAGTACTCTTTATTGCAATTAATATGTTTTTAACATAATAAACACGTAATGCCAAATTAACATTCGGCGGTGTTTTGACTATATACCATCTCTCTCATCCTTACTCACAAGCCTTGGTTACAAGAGTTTTTCAGACGTGTATAGTAATAGTTTATTGCTAAGCAATAATTCAACTGCTAAGTATAAACAAATGTTTCGCCTATCGAAAGCAATTATCGCCCCAATAAACTTTCCTCGGTCACTACCTTTGTATGCAAATTCTAGGAGTTTCACCGGATTCCGAAATCCGATTTTGTTTAGTCAAAAAGTATATAGTGTTACAAGGTATACTAGTAGCATTTCTGAGAACCGAATTTTGAACATAAAAAGTATTTGCGAGTATTCTATTAAAATCATTACAGAGCGATATATCTCAGTACACATGGATTGATTGCGCAGACATATATCAACATACTAGCTTTCGCGAAAAAAAAAAATAACTGAATGTGCGAATCATATGAAATTTTCTCGCATACTGTAATATAACTGGTCGTGTTGAAGTAACTTCTTGTGTAACTAAGTCTTTATACTAAAATTAAAGAAGTTATATAACTTACTTTAAAAATTTAGCAGATACAAGACTATAAGTACTGTACAGGTTTTAGCGACTGTAGTATTTCCCATACAGTTACGTATTTAATATTTTTTAACTGATGTTCAAAGTCGAGCAATGATTATCGAGGTTTTATTGTTTATTTTCTCAAAATAATTCCTTTTAATACTTCTGAGTAATAACCGTTTAAGGACCTTGATAATCACCATCCAATTTCAAAACATATGTAGTTCAAAATTATTTAAAATACGTTTTGATTAAAATTTATTTTGGTATTACGATTGTTCTGAACGGCACTATTGCCGGACCCTTAATATTATTTGCGAAACCGTAAATTCATCTAATCTATATATTACTCGTATAATAAAACTGTAACTGAGCCAAATCTGTGCATTTAATATTTTTTTGAAAATATCTTATTGGGACATACTCGTACTTCCTCATCCATATAGAGATCGAAACATATTTTTTTAAATTTCTATCTGGCTGTCTGTCTGTCCCCTTAGAATAAGAACTACTGGACGGATCGTGATGGGGTTTTCGCTAATTTATTTTACTATGCTTTATTGCAATCGGTTAAAATAAAGAGAAGTTACGGTATACCAAAACTTTGTGATTAAATTTACAAAACCGAGGTTCTCGGGGAAAGTTCTGAGTTTGTACGTGGGTACCGAGCGGAGCCGCAGCCAACAGCTAGTTATTAATATTTTTATAGATAAATTGGGGAACGATGGCTACAGATGTGAACTGCCAGTAAGTAAGCACAATGAGTAGCCGCACGCGGTCGGCCGAAATAATATGGCATTGGACGGAAGGTCGTTGCAGAAATTTTGGCAAGACGTGGCGAGCGCGGCCCCGGCGCGGCGCGGCGTCCTCTCCGCCGCGCCGCGTTCACGCTCTCGGGTTACTCGGCTTCACAAACTATCATCTATTAGATAGCGGTGCAAATCGATTCGCTTATACATTTGAAATCGCACGATTCGTCAGTAATAATGTTTATCAGAATATGCTTTTAATACGTCTGTAATATTTTCTTATTATTTTTATTTTATATTATATACTTTACTTATATAATATAAAACTATATACTTACTATTATATACTTTCACATACATTGATCTAGTCCCAAACTAGGATACCCTGCGTCTTGGGAATTAGAAAACGATATACATACTTATATAAATAAATACGTCCCTGACTCGGATACAAACATTTGTGCTCATTACACGAAGTTTGCACCGTCGGGGTTCGAACCGGGGCCTCATTAAGCGAAAAAAAGCTCACTGCCACTGTACCAATCAATCGTCGACTGATACCCTACTATTATAAAATATACGTCACAAATGGTTTGTGTGCGGCCAATAGAGTTCCGACGCGAACTCCATTATAATCGCTGCTATTTCGAAGAACAGAGTAGTCACGCCTTCGTGATTCCGCAATTGCAAGCAAGGAAGAAATACAAGGACATAATCGTATTTTTACCATCTGCACTGTAATTTTGACGACTTATTTATATCTGTTCTATTTACTATTATAAAATTGTTAAATGTCAAATTTTCAAAAATCAAAGATATTGAAAAACAAACTATTCAGATCGACTAATTAAGGGTTTCTGAAACCGAATCTATCGATATTTGTTTGTTTGTTTATTCGAGCTTCACGAAAAAACCAGTGGGTAGACTTTGGTTAAACTGTTACAGTCTTAAAGATACTATTCCGACTTAAATAATAGGCTATGTTTCATCAAAATCGGTCCAGTTAAATTGAAGATACAGCTTGATCCCTGTTTTAGTAGCCGCCGCTAAGGTACAAGAGGTCAAGTAAAAGAGGATAATCTAAGATTTTTTTATATAAATCTATGATTGTGTCGAAATTACCCATATAGCAGAAAACCGACATTCACGCGGGCGGAGCCGTGGGCAAAACCTACTATATTATATATTAATCATCGTATGGACGTTAATGGAAAGAAGTTAGAGATTACTTAACAGTCACATCCATACTTGTACGTTTGCATTAAATATGTTTCCTTTTGTTACAGATTAACAGCGTCGTGTTCGAATGTACTTGGAGGGGTTGCGGATACAACACTAACACCTGTTTAGCGATCGAAGCGCACATCAGGAACACTCATTTGGGGTATGTTGCTACTGAGATCTTTTTTGGCTTGTAGTTGACGAGTAGCGGTGTACAGATCAATCAAAAAGCCTAATGATGAATGATCTTGAGACTTCGCTATCTAATCTTGGTCTAGACAGCGCCGAATATCGTACTCCCCGGGATTTTGCCTATGTAACCGCATCCTTCGCTCCGTACTCATTTCAGCTTACATTCTGCTATTAAAAACTGAAGTCGAATACATAGAGATACGCACGCACGCAAACTCACACGCACGCATGCACGCAGGCGCGCACAATATGCTTATAAAATACTGAGAATATAATAAATGTATGTAATTTTTACCAATTCGGTTTTTAGTCACATCGGATTATGTAATCGTGCTAGTATATACATACAATCACGTCTTTTTCCTGAATCTTTGGTGGGGAATCGAACCCCGGTCTTCCACGTGACTACCATACTACTAAAGAATTGGGGTGGGCAAAGATCACTTCTTTCCACTTGCTACGAGCAAATTGGCTGTCCGTAGCCCACTTTTCGCCCCCTCAGGAAACGAGACGTGTCAGATGGCGAGCCACGACGCCGCCATTTTATAAGGTTCAAAAATGTTATAATTGTTAGTTCCCACAAAAAGCAACAATAAAACAGGTCCAAGTCCACCCAAACAGAGAGCCGCACCCTTGGGTAAGGCTAACCATCATCTTGGGCCCCCGGTCCATGCTATTATAGCGCGTCTATATCGCGGTCTAGCCATGCCGCTATCGGCGCGGCAGCCACTGGCTTAGAGGAGAGGAATGGAAAGAGGGTGAGGTAGGAAAAGGGAATTGAGCAAGGAACATGAGGGAAAGGGGCTATAGGA
Organism: Thaumetopoea pityocampa; assembly: GCA_017165845.1. Classification (NCBI taxonomy): domain Eukaryota; kingdom Metazoa; phylum Arthropoda; class Insecta; order Lepidoptera; family Notodontidae; genus Thaumetopoea; species Thaumetopoea pityocampa. The sequence goes on from WUAW01010292.1 coordinate 19,550, forward strand.
TATATGATAGGACACTACTATCTTAGAAGAAGTAAGAGAAGACAGTTATAGGTCGGAGGGCCAGGGTCGGTTACCCGTATACTTAAGTCTATTTGCTTAACAAGCTAAAAGACTAAGTACTCCCTGATCTGCCATCGTGCTAGTAATATTATGTTAATCATAAAATGTATGACGTGACGCGTAAATAATATGGAATAGTATCGCGTATACATGTCACGCGCCTGCTGCATCTGGTCTCACGTGCCGGCTGCAATAATAATTGCGCAATGCACGAGTCCGCCGGCAAGGTCACGGCCTCGTGTGGCACGCGTGCCGCCATCTCATTTCCTTGATCACTGAGAAAGCATTGAATATACGTACGTACTCATTTTACAGCAATCAGTTTTGTACATAAAATTATCCTGAGTAATTACTCCACATCCAATGTTGCAATATAGTACATATTAAAATATAAATCTATTATAATTTATAACATTAAAATTATCTTATACAAATATGCAACGCTATGTCAAAACTGGCATATTATTTATTTATTTACACTTCATTCACTAATGGCATATGGACGGGCTTAATACCTACGGCATTTCTACCAGTTGACCTTTAGACGGTGCTGACATTACATAAGGTAGGTGATGTAACTGATGTAAAATAAAGGATTATAAAACACGTGTCTATCTAAAGCTTATATGACACACTAATAGATAGATGTTACATACATAAGTACAGGATACGCAGTACACTAATACAATAAACGTAAAATATAACACATAAATATAATAAACTCTGATTTTAGTAACATTTACAGTATACTGTGGAGATTCGTTCGTACGATAATTATGTAAATAATATTTGATGATCAATGTGTTCAATGGCAGTGACCCTGCTTTCTGTACAATTGGTCCCAGGTTCGAATCCTGGTAGGGACAAACTTTGTGTGATGAGCACGAATGTTTGTATCCGAGTCATAGATATTTATCTGTATATATGTATTAGCATTTCTCTATACAAATAAGTATATCGTTATCCAAGACACAGGGAATCCTAATTAGGGGCTAGAGCAGAGGTTCCCAGACTTTTTTTTCTCATAGACCACTTTCAAAATTTAGCTAGTTCCGGTGAATCCCCTGCAGCTTCATTTCTACCATATTCCCAAAACTCGACAAAAAATGTTAAGATTAGATCTAACTATAGAAATTTGCGTACGCCAACGTAGACACCGATCGACTCTCTCGTGGACCCCTGAGGGTCCACCTGGACCACTTTGGGAACTAAGGGGATAGTACAATGTGTGTGAAAAAATATTGTCCAAAATATTATTATCATAGAATATTATTTACAGACCTTAAAACAAATACTGGTAGAATTATTAAGTGAAATGCTTAAATAATAATGAAAGGCCAGCCCTTGCTGACCTGGAAGTGTCGAGGCATTGCGACAAGGTTATGAGCTCCCCGCCCGCGTTCGCGGCCGCGCCCCGTGTCCAAGGCCGCCGCCCCCCCTCGACCGCTCCTTACATAACCCTACCCTGAACTTCTGTTCCCTGCATTTCATTATATTTTTTCTCTATATCATTGTCGATACCAGCGAATCATGTGTTGTTCTTCACTACAAGTTTTTATTAAACATTATAACTATATGAATTCTTAATTATCAATTTTTAAATAATTCTTATTTTATTTCTAACACTATGAACTTTAAATTTATACACATTAGAGTATTATGTATTAAAATGAGTGGAAGTGTCGAAAAAGGGCCCCCCAAGAAAAACCTACTTTAATCAAATCAACAACTTATTTCAAAGGGTCAAGTTCCTAGCACCCTTAATCGACGAAAGTGTATGAAAAGATGTATGGAAGTGACTGACGCGAGAGAGGTGTGTCAGGATCGTAGTATCTGGCAAAGTGTGGTCTCTGACGACCTTTATGGAATACCGGCGTGAGTGTATATATTATCATCATCATCATCATTTCAGCCCATATATTATAGTGAGAGAAAATTTGGTTGAAAGTGAAACGAACAAAACTGGAACCAATACCTCCAGGTAGAAGAAAAAGGAACAGGAAACAGTAGCTGCTTAAATTTGATATCTTGGAAAACAGCTGCTTGTTTAAACGTTTATAACTTCTCTTGTTTTATTTATAGGCCAAAGAAAGAAGGGGACAACGACCATGAAGAAGAATTTTACTACACAGAGCGCGAGATAGCAACGTCGGCGCCGCCGCCCACGCTCTCGCACCGGGACATGTGCCGCCCGCCGCACGAGGACCCGGAGTACCAGCGGCAGCTGGTCGGCTCCTACAGGTGCCCGACGTCACTTACGTACACCTACTGTTTACTCACTCAGTCTAAAAATTAAGTGATTTTATTTACATTACATACGGATAATAATAATAAAATAATAATTAAAGCTATAAATATTCTAAGAAGGGCGCACCCTTGTCGGTCGGTAGGGTGTCCATTACGCCGGCCGCATTGCCGCGTTGTACAGATAGCTACTGCTGAACGTTGAGCTAAATAATCTAAAAATTGTTTTAACACATACCGCCTATAAGATTAATATTGATTTTGAACGCTATTACACAAAACAAAATATTTAAATACATAAACACTATAAAATAGAAAAATCTATATGGAGAAAAGGAATAATTTTCCTAATTTTTTTTCATGTATCACGGTGTATGTATACGACTCGCGATAAAAAAAACGTGGATTCGATTCCAGTTCCATCCAAGTGGGATATTTCAAACTCGTGTATGATCTACATTGTAGACACCAATGTACTCAACAAAGAAGGAAAATTTTGCGAGGAAATCTACATTCCCTTAAAATATAAAATTTTCTCAGCCTACGCCAGGCTTACCTTAAGGGCTAACAGCAACTAGCACATGGGGGCACCTCGAGAGAGGCTCGAGTGGACTCTTTGTGGACGTATCTATCGGCCGGTTCTCGCGGCACTGTTCTTATGCCGGCCACAAACAACAATACCCACCGTCTCTGTCTCAGAGTGTTTCACGTAGGCTACATATATCGCTCGCTCGTCCAATAGAATAATGACGTAATTGCAAAAAAGTTAGATTTTATTTTGTGTTTAATTTGGATGATTTGTTGTTTAATATGGATTTTTTTCGAGAATGCTCAAAT
>WUAW01010307.1:0-19215 GCA_017165845.1 Thaumetopoea pityocampa
ATATATATATATGTATATGTATATATGTATATATGTATATATGTATATATATATATATATATATATATATAAATTATTTTAACTATATGTTACGTAAAAAACAAAATCACCTACATTCTGTCGCTTGAGATGTTCTTCCATAACCGACACGATGTTGTGTTTTTTTGAACTTTTATTTGCTCCATTGTGTACCAAAATATACGCGCACACAATTATAAACTTAACGCAGCTAAGTGACGCTAAAGCGGGGACTTGGGCCCACTGTCCACGGATGCATAGCTTCATAGACGCTTTGAAATACGCCGTGCAGCGTGTGCAACCCGGCGCACTGAACTCTGTCCACGACGAGTATCGCACTCGTACGTTTCCCATGATGTGTAACAATGCCGTTTGGACGACGAACACGTTACTTTGTCTTATAAATACACCCGAAGACGATGATTATATTGGACGCATATATTATTATATTGAATATATAGAAAAAAATATCAACTGTATATTGATCGTAGCGGCAAGAAACATGATAGTTATTACATAATAATGTTTCACTTATTTTATAGACTGAGTAAAACTACTTATCAGAATATACTGCAAATAGTAGCACCACTGTTACAAAAACAAAACACCAAAGTGTGGGAATTTTTACAAAAATGAACGCGTGCGTGCACTCGATGCACGCCTCGGCGTATGCCATGCGGTACGGCAGGCGTCCGTCGTGAAGCCTGCGTGCAGCGACGCGAGCGCGACGTCCCGCTCCGTCGACAGAGTTTCATTGTTTTGTATGTAAGCTGCAAGCAGGCGTACACCAAGCGTATAATGACCATTACGCGCCAATGAAGCTACGCGTCCGTGGGCAGTGGGCCGCGCGGGCCGGGAGCACCGCCCGGCGGTGTCGGGGACCCGCCGTCTGTGCGCCGCCTGCCCGCCCGCGTCAACACGCTGGTGTTGAATGCGCGGGCGTCGTGTCGTTCGTTGCAGATCCGCGCGGTGGCGCGCCCCATGTTCCTCGACACCAAGCCCAAGAAGATGCTGTACGACGCGCTGAGCTTCGTGACGACGCGCGTCGCCATGACGTACGCCACCGTGCCGTTCGTGCTGCTGCGCCTCGAGCCCAGCCTCGCCTTCTACGGGTGCGCCGCTCTGTCTCTGATACCTTATTTACATATAAAATAATACAATTATACATTATTAAGGTAAAATTACTACATTTGTGATTGTCCACGCCTGTTATCAATGGAGGGAAATAGCTTTTGTTAAAAAGTAATCGGAGGCGGTGGTCACCGGGCACGGCATGAAGGACCCGACGAGTGCAGAGCGCGGAGCGACCGCCGCCCGCGGTGTAGTAGGGGCGGGGGGCGTGGCGCTCCGCTCCTCGGTGTCACAATGTTGATTTATTAATTTTGTTTCAGGCGATTCTTTTACTCCCTGCATTTCATCGCGCTAGGCACTTTGCTAATACCGGAGAAATCCAAACGCATTTCAAATTCTTCGCAACATTCCGAGCTGCCGCGAAAGTCTTCCAACCGCACTGCGGACGAGACGGCGCGCGACGTCACGCACGGCGCCTACGGCAAGCCGGACGGCTCCTAGTGCGCACTCTCGGAGGGGCCCCGCGGCGGGGGCCGCCCGAGAGGCGTCGAGATGAGGGGTGCGTCCAGAAGTGCACAGTTCAGGAACTTTTTAACCATTGTGTGCGTGCGACCGCGAGCGGCCGCGCACCACGCGCACGTATGCACAATTATTATAAGTACGAAGCACTTTCAACGGAAGGGTGCGAAAGGATCTATGGAAAAGGATGACGAAAAGTCGTGCGTGGGACCGCGGCGAGCGGCGAGTGGCAGGGGTGCGACGCACGCACCACAGCTGCCCCCTAGCCAAGTAGACTCTACAATCGTTAACGCTAAAAGAAACGAAAAATGTATTTAAATGACATTTTTGATCGACAAGTCACGGATGACTTAACGGGTAAAAATGACATTCCAATACATTTTTTCGTTTCTATTAGCGTTAACGATCGTAGAAAATTTACTTGGCTTTTGGAGCTGCAGTGTACTCGGTCAACCCCCGCCGGCGCCGACCGCCACCGGCGAGCGCCCGCGCCGTTTTGGGTTTTACATGAATGCATGCGTGAGAGCAGTTATCATCGGGTGCTTTATATATATATATGTGTATATAAACGAGCTATTGCCCGCGGCTCCGCTCGCGTGTTAGTTTTTTATTCTCAGTGTTAATTACCGTAGCACCTCTATGTAAACGACGTTTGCGCTGTTCCTTTTTGAGGCTAAAATTACAGATTCACCCCCTTAGGGGTAACATTTTGAATAACGCCGATGTACGTGTACACTTATTATTAAAAATAATAATGGCTGAGATACTAGATGCACGACGCTTCGCTCGGATCCGAGTGGGGCGGTGTCGTTGCAACGATACTGACTCTGCTCTGAGTAACAAGTACTGAATGTGTTAAACAAGCTCGCTTTGGCAGTTGGGTTGAATGTGGTAGAGTCGCAGCGCGGCACCTCGGGCCGTGCGGGGCGCGCGGGGTGGCTCGGGGTCGGGGTCGCGTGCGCGTGCGCCGGTGCGCGGCGGCTGCTGGTCGGTGTCCAGTATTACTTTTATAAATAAATCACTACCACGCACCGCCGTCGCCGTGGCGGAGCGTGGTAGTGATTTATTCTATCTGTTTTGATAATTCTCTTTTTGAGACATTTTGTATTGATCAATCTCTGAGAAAACAAGTGCAAGTCTCCAATGTTATGGAGGACTTTTTATGTCCAGCAACGCTGTTCAATTAAATATAAGTTCACTATTGATAATAAATTCAGGGAAACGATAACTAAAGAAGAAAAGACGTGTGAGTTCTTATGAATCTCAGCTGAAGCGTGCAGTTCGCACTCACCCTGAGTTCTGATATCTTTGATGGTGCTAATGTCTTTAGTCGGGTGGTTAGGGAAACTTTCATTATAGTGTTTCTTCTGTGTCAGATGAATCACAAACATTTTGTAATTTATTTTTACAATTAAATTTTATAGGTCAGGTAACACCCGAAGAACAAGATCAAATCCGTGTTCTTTGAAACCGTGTTGTTGGAGACTACAAAAAACGGGATTCTGTTTAGTGTGAAAATTAAAAAAAAACTAATAAAAAAGTATTTATTAAATAATAGGTTTTTTCCGCGGCTCCGCCTGCGTGATTGTCGGTTTTTCGCAACATGGGAAATCCCGACACAATCGTAGATTTATATAAGTCTATGGACCACTTTTACTTGACCTCTCGTATCTAAGCGGCGGCTACTAAAACAGGGATCAAGCTGTATCTTCAATTCTATTGGACCGATTTTGATAAAACGTGCCGCATTAATTAAGTCGGAACAGTACCCTTAAGACTGTAACAGTTTAAATGAAATCCACGCGCTGGTTTTTCGTGAAGCCCGTACAAACAAACATCGACGAATTCGGTTTCAGAAACCCTGAATTAGTCGATTTGAGTAGTTTATTTTTGAAAATTTGACATTTAGCAATTTTGTAATGGTATAGATAAATAAAAAAATAATAAGATAAAATAAAAAAAATAATTTTTTTGAATTCATGTTGGTAAATAATTCTAAGAAGTCTTTCAAAGAAGTCTTGTCAATCAAATTAATTTTATAATTAGTTTTGTAAAAAACGTTTTATCAAACAAATGACATATTTGGAAGTAATTACATATCAAATAATATATGTAATCTTCTTCGAATCAATTACTCAAAGTCGTGTAGTTTGAAACAGTGTTCGAAAGTCGGGGGCGAGCTGCCTACTACAAATGTCCTCGTCCGAAACCCAACGCCCATCGGATCTGCGGGCTGTGCCCCGCCCACTGCCACTCAGCTTTTCAAAGTAAATGTGACCGCGCAACTTGGTCACAACATTAATGTGATTGTGTGCACCAGCCGCCCGAGATGACCGTGTCGCGGGACGCACGGGACCGCCAACGCGCCCTATCATTACTGTATTATTGTAATAAGGTGCACTGATAACCCGGTGCGACCGCCCGCCAACTCGTGCATCTCGAGCGCCGATCCAAGGCACACCCTGAATTTTCGAAATCATTTGCGAATTAATAATTAACTTTCGCTTCAAATGGGGAAGGAAAACATCGTGAGGAAATCTGCACGCTCTAGAGCTTTTCGCTAGGGCGTGCGGTGGGCCGACCCGCGTGCGGCAGCGCGGCGCGTGCAGCCCCACCCCCCTCAGGCAGAGGGCGGTCCGCACCCTGCAGTTAACAGTGGACGGGCTGATAACGACCAATGTGCCCGATTGTGTACTGTGTTTATACAGGGTGTTAATTTGATATAGTGCGACTAAGGATATAATAAGTACTAAGTCAGAAAACTGAAAATCTTTTAATTTTAATACAAAAATGAAATGTACGGACAGCCTTCTTCGACCGTGTTTTTGTAGCTTAAGTTGTGCTTGCGACACCATCTCAAATTCCCACCCTGTATATGCAGAAACGATTTCATATTTTTTCATCGTTCAGTTCACATGAATTACATAATTATTAGTAAGCAATAATTGTTAAATGTATGGTGGCTCCCGACTGGTATTAATATAATGTTTTAAAATGACTATATATGACGAGAGACACGTACCTACATTCTGAGGCTGCTTTTATGTTAGAGTTTAATTTCACTAATCAATTCGTTAAATATATTGCTGTGTTAATATTTATTATATGTTGATAGTCCTGTTTAGACATTATAGATCATAAACATACCATTATTATATTGATGCATTTTCGAATACACCCTTAGGTGCGTAAGTATAGGTATGAGGAAGTGTTCGGAGGGTAGGTGTGAGCGCCGTAGCGGCCGGACGACGGCGCGCGCCGTGCACCGCGCGCACGCGCGTCCGCTGCGGCGACGGGCGCTCCTCCGTAATTATAACGCTTCGTGTGAAACTGTTGTCACGTTGAATAAAATTGGACCGAATATACTAATTTATTATTATTGGTTTCATTAAATTTAAGAATGTTCCAGAGTTGTGTGCAGTGTGCATGTAATTTATATGTACTGTAAACTTATTATATTTATAAGTCTATTATTATTCATTACCACCGCCATAGACGACTGATGGCCAATATCACGTAATCCAACATGGCCACGACCACAGAGACATTATTCCCCCTATTGTATTGTAAAAATCATTCTCTACGTTAGATACCGTAATTTAATCAAGAAGAAGACTGTGTAAGGTAGTTAAAATTTTGCTAAAAGCTAAGCGTTTATTTTTGTATGTATTTTGGTTTTGCGAGAGGCTCGCCTGAATCACTTCCGTGTGTTGAGCGCCGCGCGCCCGCGGGCTCCCGCAGTTCGACGCGCGACATCGCGCAACATATCTATACAACACTGTGAAGCGCCACATGTTCTTTTAGACGAGTTCGGAGTTTTCGTCGGTTTAAATCTTATACTAGGCGGTCTGTAGTAACTCAATTGTGTCGTATCTATTTATAATCCAAAGTATATGAATATTAAAGTGTTTTGCGCGTATAAATTGCGATTCAGGGCTCGCTCTGAACGTGTCCCAATTTATATATTATTATAAATTATCTGACTGTGTTTCAATGAAGCACGTTATCTATATCTAGAGCACGATTTCATTCCAAATATGGCGGTATTCAATTGAATGTGCGTAATTTGTAAACATAATTTCATATCAATGTTAACATTCAATAATCTAACATTCATTTTTAATCTAATTCGGATCTCGTCTTATAAATGTATCCTCTCCCCCTTCCACCCGCAGTTTGTTGAATGGTAATGAAACCGTTCACACGGGCATTGACACGAGCCGTGGCGGACACCGGAACACATATCGCTCATCCAGTAGAACAACGACGTAATTACATTTTTGCAATTTATCAGAAGAAGCATTTCAGGTTAAAATTGGATTATACCCATTTTGTAAATCATATCAATTATCATGATTTTTCATAATTTATTTATAGATTATTATTAATAATTTGAGCATTCTCGAAAAAAAATCCATATTAAACAACAAATCATCCAAATTAAACACAAAATATTTAACATTTTTGCAATTACGTCATTATTCTATTGGATGAGCGATATGTTCAATAATGTCAGTGTATTTAATATAAAACGTACACCGTATTGTCTTTACCTCGACCACATGGATTGTAATATTTTTGTTACGAAGTAATTTTATATTATACGTGGTTATTAAATAAAATTATTATTCAATTGTTTTTGTAACGTTATTTGTAACCGCCGTGGGGTGGGGACGGTGGAATGCACGGGGTTTTACAACACGACGGAAAACCCCAGTGCAATAGATCTCGGTGATCACACTCACCCTCCACATTCATAAGACATGGGAAATTGACCGGAGTACACACGAGGGTTAACCGCGAGCGGGCCCGATTTCAATGTTCTGAGAGTGATCCTCACATCGCCCTGTGAACGCCAGCAGTTTTAGACGAAATCGGATTTAAATTAGACAATGTAAAAGCGAGCTTACATAGTTGAATTAGAACTAAGGTCGGTGTACTGATTATGGCCCGATATTCAATGAGACCCACATTTCAACTGAACCACTACAATTTAAATATGCCCGCGTATCTCGTGATGAATGGGATAAACGAAAAAAAAAATATTGCACAAAATAAAGTTATCGTTTTGTTGCAGATTTAAGGGAATAAAGAGTTATGTTATTTGACCAACAGTTAGACAGGGCTTATATATCCAGAAGGGCCAAAGCCCAAACTGCACTTTTTAAAATACATTTGAATTCACAACGCGTACCTATATCTGATATGAAATGAAAATGAACGTCGTCGGCAGCTAGCAGGGTCGCGCCGACTTTATGATACTTCTAATTATTCCTTAAAATATATATAGGTACTTAATATATATGAATACGTTTTGAAAGGTGAAAAGACAATGCAAGCTGACGACCCGCGCTCGCTCTTTCACTGTCCATACAGGTTTCCTCATGACATGCACCCGTTGTATATCTTATATTAATTTAAGACTTTTACCCAGTTTGTCAGCTTTTTTAAAAAAAGTTATCAATTAGACGAGAATAATTCTAAATTCTCATGTGATATTTGCGTATACCATGTAGGTCTATAAACACTATATCTTTTTCTTATCATTACAACAGATTATTTAGACACTGTCAATGTGATATTGTATCAAAAGAAGTATACGGCATATCACAGTATCACCGGGGGTTCATCTAGAACGCTTCACTTGCCATTTTCTGAATGTTATTTAATGTCAAAGCTCCTAAAGTTACTTCCCTTTCACATTAAATAATAAGTATTAATAGCACAAAATAATATTCTTTAACCGCTATGTTATAATTTATACCATTTTATAAATTTTTGTTTTATGGATATAGATTTGGCAAATGAAGCATTCATTTAATAACCTCAAAATACCTGAACTGAAGCTACAATATGCAAGAGTGGCCCGTACTCCATATATAGTAGTCCATATACTATATATGGACTTTTTGAAAGGTGAAAAGACAATGCACGCTGACGACCCGCGCTCGCTCTTTCACTCTCCATACAGGTTTCCTCGTGACATGCTTCCCGTTGTATATCTTATATTAATTTAAGACTTTTACCCAGTTTGTCAGCTTTTTTTTATGATATGATTTTTTTATTTTTTAGGATATGACTAAAAATATATGGACTACTATAGTCCATATATTTTTAGTCATATCCTTTCTATATAATATTTCGTGGGCAGTAACTACACGTACTCAGCTAAAATTACAAACACAAGTCATAAGTGGGTTAAGTTTAATCTCTTATTATTAGATACCTATCATTGTTTATGCACACAGCTTTAATTCTCCTCCCTATTTACATTTAATTTCAAATTTCATTTTTCAATGTTATCAAAAGTTCCCCACACAGGTACCATCATTCTATAATTTATCTTTTATATTTTTAAAAGCTAATCTTATGCAGCACAGAGCTCCTGGGGTGTCATTGGTGTCTTGCAATTTTTGTTGAATCTCTTCGAAATTATCAAGTTTCGGTGTGGTATCTAACACTGGAAAAAATATAATTTACTAAATTTATTTTATTTACAAGACTTCAAACAGTAGACCCATAGTGGTTATCTGTAGCACAGTTAATTACAAATTAGCGTTAATTGTTACCATTATATGAGCTACAGAGAATAAGTAGTAAAGCCCAACCCACATTGGCCCAGTGTAGTGCAGGCGCCCAACACTCACTCCGAGACCTGCGCCCTGCAGTGGGGCGGTGGAATGAAGTGGTAAAACGATTACCGCTTTTGTAGTGAGTTCGTGTAATGCTGATTGACATAAAATACTGAACATGTGTGAACTTCAGGAAATGTTTGTACTTTAACATGTTAACCGCTACGAGCTACTATGTTGTGTCTCAGTATTCCGTGCGTTTGCGCCTCGGGACACGTGTGTCGTGTCTCAAGCACCCCGGTATACTAAGCCAAAATGTCAGCGACCCGGTATATTGGGCCTCCACTAATAACAAATACCATTTAGGTCATGAGACATGCAAGGTGCCAAGGTGTGTCTCATCAAAATACATTCAAANACATGTTAACCGCTACGAGCTACTATGTTGTGTCTCAGTATTCCGTGCGTTTGCGCCTCGGGACACGTGTGCCGTGTCTCAAGCACCCCGGTATACTAAGCCAAAATGTCAGCGACCCGGTATATTGGGCCTCCACTAATAACAAATACCATTTAGGTCATGAGACATGCAAGGTGCCAAGGTGTGTCTCATCAAAATACATTCAAAAAAAAAGGACACTATTTCAGAGTCAGACCTGATTTTATTCCACAATTACAAATAATTGTAGAAAACACAACTTGGCCCAGGGGGACATTTCTTATTTCAACATTGTGAGGGTTAACAGGTTAATGATTTTGCTGGTAGATTATCAAACATTCCATACTTACAATGATATTGTCCTGTTTCAGTGTCTCTAAATAAACGGGCAGAATAAATGACGGATTCTTTTTTGGATTCAGTGAAAAATTGAACAAAAATTCTTTGTTTAGTTCCATTCGTAGATTCTATTGTGTAGTACATTTTCAAAAGTTTCCTATAATACTTCTTAGCCATGAGAAAAGCTTCGTGTGTGTCTTTTATTTCTTGTAACAAAAGTTTCTGATCTAAAAACAGACATTTAATAATATTAGTTTATATAACTCACACTATAAAACGGCGGCGAATTGGTTTGCCACCCAACATGTCTCGTTTCAAAATGGGTCACTGATAGCCACTTACAAGGCCGTCGCCAAGGGGGAACAGGGAGGAGCAGTTGTCCCCCCTCCCCCGAGATTAAAAAAATGTAACCAAATGCAAAGAAATAAAAGTCCTAAGTCCACTCACTTGACTTGCTTGACCGATCAAGCAAGTCTTGCATATCGAAACTCATACCACCGCCGCCGCCATTAATGTGCTTCTGATTGTATTTAAAATTCATACTTTTCCCATCGTCCACACATCAACTCGCCCCGCCCTGTGCCACTGTCTGGCGATGCTCTTGGCCACTTTGCTACAATCAACGATCATTGTAAGTGGAAAGAAGTGGCCCCTGCTTACCCCAATTCTTTGGTGGTATAGTGGTCAATATCCCTGCTGATCATGCATGAGACCGGGGTTTGTTTCCCCACTGGTGAACCAGGGAAAGTGTGACTGTATGTATGTACCTTACACTACTGTCTATGGTACAGGCGTCCCTCGTATAACACGATTAATTCGTACCGTGCTATATCGAAACCATGTTATACGAAACAAGGAATACCGTGTAGTATCAAGGCCATTTCTTGTGTTATATCGAAATCGTTTTTATATTATTTCAAGGTTTCGTATAAACGAAACCTTGAAATAATATAAATTATAAATAAAAGCAACGTGTACCGTGTTATATCGAAACTATGTCTTAGGTGTAAAAATTTTATGATAGCCGAAATTTTGTTCCAAATACTACATAAATGAAAAAGTAAGTTGACTTCAAGTTTTTATTAAAAAAAAATGATATTCAACACTGTGACAAAATACAAAAATTAAAAATGCAATCAAAAATATTCAAATAATAATAATAAATAAAATAATAATAACTAAATAATAATAAAATAAATAAATAAAAATACGAATAAATAAATTAAATAAAAAATAATAATAGTAACTTTTTCAATTTCATTTACAAAGAACAAAAGGCATACTGTCACTTCTCACAATGTAACTAATTATTTTATTATAAATTGAGCCCCCTCCATCAGGAATCATAGTGGCTGTAGGGTACCGACTGACCTCTGGTATCAGTTTTAATTACTGACTAGCTTTTGCCCGCGGCTCCGCCCATGTGAATGTCGGTTTTCTGCTACATGGGAAATCCCAACACAATTATAGATTTGTATAAAATACTTTAAGCCACTTTTACATTACCTCTTGTACCTTAGTGGTGGCTACTAAAACAGGGATCAAGTTGTATCCTCAGTTCTACTGGACCAATTTTGATGAAACATGCTACTTTATTTAAGTCAGAATAATACCTTTAAGACTAATAGTTTAACCAAAATCTACCCCCTGGTTTTTGCATGAAGCTCGAACAAACAAACAAACATCAACCGATTCGGTTTCAGAAACCCTTAATTAGTCGATTTAAGTAGTTTGTTTTTAAATATTTTTTATAATTTTACATTTAATAATTTTATAATAGATTTTATATAGATGACATGATTATTTTAATAACTGTTATGTATTAACCAATTAGGAAGTAGGTACATTGGTAATTTATGTAAGTAATGAGTTACACAATGTAGGTAGTTGTAGAAAAGGAGTTTTGTAAATTAATCAAGTGTATGCTACCTAGCAATAAACATGTGATTCTTCATATTGTTTTACTAAACATAATACTAACAAATTAGTCAAATGGAATCATAGGTGGCAATTAACTTTTGAGTAACAATTTTTTTTAATTAAATTTTATTATATTGCCATCTTTGGAACTAGTCAAGGTTTAATATTGATTTTGTAATAAATAAGACCAATATTAATTCAAACAAGTAGTTAATAATATTCGAGATTTTTGATATTGAGTTAGTTGTAAGAGTAAATTAACAACAGAGAAAAAATTGCACTTATCAATAAGCTCCCCGCTCCACTAAAACAGGTGTCTGGATCCCCGCTCAAATTAAGGTTCAAAGCCATTTACTGCACGTCTTCATGTCTGAACCCTTGATTTATATAATTTCATGTTATTATTTAAGTTACTACTTATTTAAATTATTACCAAATTATTTTATTATTTTGAAATTCAATAAAATAATTCTATGTATATTTAGCAAGTGCAACTTAGAGAAGAAAATACTACAATATCCTGCAAGCCGATACCTTCACTCTTGATTCTAAGTTTGATTAGAAGTATTACTTGTAGAGGTCGAAGTGCACGCAAGTTGTAGATAAACAACTTCATACTTGGAAATGTCAATATTATTTACACAGTATTTTTAATCGATATGAATTTTCGATGAAACTTTCTGCAAGCACCGGCAATCTAAGTAAATCTCCATATACTTATTGCAATCATGGCTTCTTCGTAAATGTGTAGCACTAACACTAAATCTGGCGGAGGTGTAAGTTAACACCATGTGCCCTGATAGGCCTAACTAGCGCACAAGAACAGGTACATACCTTTCTTGCAATCTTCATACTTAGTTTTTTTCTGAGACAAGATTTTTATTTTGTCATTTATATCATGTTGTATATGTTTGTTTCGCTCTATCAATTTTTCAAGTTCGTCATCATGATTTTGGGGCGAACCGCTACCATTATTCTGCAACTTCAATCCATCTTCTAGTAAATCAAAAATGACTTTATTTATGCATTCTAGTTTGTTTTCGAAATCTTTGTAATAGATTTCTTCAATGGAATTTATATTGAACGCATATTTCCAGTTTTCATCTAGAACACTCATTTTTTTTGTAATTATAATTAAACAATCTATAAATAAGCCTGCAGATCCTCAAATAAACAGTAATACAAATCACAGAGTACTTTTATATACTGAAACCGTAAGCCATACGAATTAAAGAATAAGTACCACCAACGGTTTTATTTTTAAAACTTATACTAGAAAGACACTTCTTCTTCTTTCTTAGTTTTTGGCATTTGCCCAATTTGGTACAATTCTGCCAGTATCCGCTATGAGTTATTTATTTATTAAAGTACGTACCATCAAAAACAACTCTGAGATTTCTTACTACATTTTGTCTATTAATGGTTATAAAATCAATGNATACGAATTAAAGAATAAGTACCACCAACGGTTTTATTTTTAAAACTTATACTAGAAAGACACTTCTTCTTTCTTAGTTTTTGGCATTTGCCCAATTTGGTACAATTCTGCCAGTATCCGCTATGAGTTATTTATTTATTAAAGTACGTACCATCAAAAACAACTCTGAGATTTCTTACTACATTTTGTCTATTAATGGTTATAAAATCAATATTGTAATTATACGGCAGGCGATTATATTTGTGAGTAAAAGTGACGATGCAAAATTACTCACATTACGCGACATCCGGTTGTAACGGCACCAACGATTTATCGAGGTTATATCATTTTGCAGTGATATGCAATCGTCAAGAGATCTTATATCAGAAATAACTTTTAAGTAATCGGCATAAAGAAGACAAGGATGACCACGGATGTAACGGGTGTAGAAGAGGACGAGTAACCTTTTAATGTTATGAGTTGACTTTTGAGATATAAGACTTCAACCAACGAAAAAGGCAGCCGTGGATTCTAAATGCTACTAATTTGGTGTAGAAAATATCGTGATTAGTCTTGTCTAAAGCCTTACGGAAGTCTGTGTAAACAGAGTTCACTTGTTCACCTTTGGCAAAAACAGAGCATGGAAAATCTTTATATTCTAGAAGATTTGATACCGTAGATTTATTTTTCAAAAAACCATGTTGTTGGGGCATTATTATTGACTGAACATGGATATACAGAAGGACATACTAATTTTTCAAACATTTTGGTACAGCATGATAATAAACTTATAGGTCTATAATTTTCACAGAGAGATTTGTCACCAGATTTGATGACAGTAAGTTATGAAAGTATCATAATTTATGATTCATAAACTTAGGAGGTGGTGAGCGGTGAAGATAATTTTGGTATTGGAAGGACAGAAAGTCGTCCGACGGAAAGTTCTATTACCAGAGTAATAAATCTGAAAACAAAGCACACAATAACATACCCCATGTTAGTAGGGTTAGTTAGACAAACAATAACTATGACAAATATTTACAGGTTAGTGTGTTAATGAGGAAATTATTTATAATTTGTGTTGTTTGTACATACATACATTCACGCCGATATCCCATAGGGGTAGGCAGAAACTAGTATATAGTATATACATACAGTCACGCCTCTTTTCCATTCGGGTAAGCAGAGACCACTTCTTTCCACCGGCTACGATCGTTTAATGTAGCAAAGTGGATATCCGCAGCCCACATTTCACCCCCGTGGGGGTACGAGACTTGTCGGGTGGCGAACCACGACGCCGCTATTTTTTAAGGTTTAAAAATGATTAAAATCACTCATTGCGTACCCACGGCTTAATGGAGAGGAAAGAAAAAAGGATGAGGTAGGAAAGGTGTATTGAACAAGGAATATGGAATTTAGGAAAAGGACTATAGGATACTACTATCTCGGAAGGAGTAAGAAGAGACAGTAGTAGCTCGGGAGGCAGGGGTCGCTTACCCGTATACTTAAGTCTATTTGCCGGACAAACTAAATCTCCCTAAGTACTCGTGTTGTTTGTATTTACATAAAATAGGGATTTAACAGAGGTAGGACGAAGAATATCAAGAGAGAGGAAGCCGTAGAGGGAATAACGTAGTTTAGGGCAACAGAATAAAATATGGTTCACGTTTCTGCATGCGCACAAAGTAGTACTCCTGATCCTAAGTTTGGCGAGGAAAACTGGAGTACAGGAGTGACCTAGTCTAAGTCTGGAAATGATAGACTTGTTGACCTTACAGAACTTGAGAAACTATGAAGAGCAAGGAACGTTGGATTGGATATCCGCATGGTGCCTTCCTTTTACCAATTTAATGGAATTTAACTCCTCATTCCATGAATTCTCAAGCTGTTTTGGTGAGCATACATAGGTCATTGGGATAGGATTTATAGTGCTCTCGGGTGCCCATCTGTGCAGCAGAATCAGCACAGGAATCAGAGGGGTCATTACCAGGGATACCTGTATGATCACTATGATATTTTCTTTCCTTCTTTATTATGATACACAACGATCATGAAAATGTTTTCATTCTTATTTTCAAGTTTGTCAATGTTTTATTAATTGTCATCTGTGATTAATGTCATTTACATCAGATTGAGATGTCAAATTCGGTGTATCGCTATTGAGAATTGAAATATGTTTTTTGCAGTAGAACTAAATATTTAAACAAACGAAATAAATCTATTTTTATCCAATAAATTTGCTGACAGGATATTTGATTATTAAGTTCTCATAAACAGGCTATTTAATGCTCATCTGACCATATTTGTAAGTGCATTTAATGAATATCTTTATCAAAGTTATATAGGCACCCTGTAAAATTGATTTACTTATTAGAAAATAATATTTATTGTGCATTATTTATTTCAGATAAATGGATAAAAAATTTAAGTGGACATATCAACAGGCTGTTTTTTATCATTATGATTAATATTTATGATGAAAAATTGATAAAGTCTGTTTGTGTGTTTAGTCACAATTTCATGAGTTTGAAGATATTCGAGCAGAATTTGTCCAATGGGCCATTGTCTCAGCTGTTTCAAAAATCAAGCTAATGCTGAAATCACTAACTCACATAACCGGAATAAAGATGGTATAAAAATAAATTTATTAATAATTGAATCATTTAAATTACTAATAATTATATAATGTTGATAAAATAGTAATTATTTATTTCCAGAGGTAACACAAATTGCCGTACACAATGTACCAGTTCCTCCTCAAGATGAGCCACTTTTACAAGATAACCAAAATAGTATTAACGTCTATAAAAATACAAATTCATTACAAAATGCTAATGCTTTAAGCAGAGCAGCCTGTCCAGGCGCACCAATCACCACACAGAAGGTTATCACAGTTAGTGAAAAAACTCCAAAGACCTTCTATCAGAAACTGCCATCTATTCCCAGAACTATGTCATCACTGGGTTCTAGTGAACCTAAAATATCTGAATCTAAAATTAACCAATTGTTTGATCAATACAAAGATCTAGTTGATGAGGCCATCTTAGCAGAGGGCATTGAGAATCTTTGCGGTGACTTACAGTTGAATCCAGATGATTTCAAAGTTCTGGTTTTGGCTTGGAAGTTAAATGCTAGTCAAATGTGTAAGTTTACAAAATCAGAATTTATACAAGGATTGAAGAGTATAAAAACAGATTCAATAAAGGGTATACAGTATAAATTGAATGAAATAACGACTGAACTGAAGACAGATACTGAGCAATTTAAAGATTTATATAGATTTACTTTTAAATTTGGATTAGACACAAGCACTGGTCAACGAATACTGCCAATGGACATTGCCATTCCATTGTGGCGTCTAGTGTTCACTGTCAATGAGCCGCCAATCTTAGACAGGTGGCTTCTGTATTTAGAAAAGAATCCTCACGTAAGAGGAATCCCTAAAGACACTTGGTACATGTTTTTGAACTTCTGTGAATTTGTTGGAGATGATCTCAGCAGCTATGATGACACAGAGGCCTGGCCGAGCCTCTTCGATGATTTTGTGGAATATGAGAATGATCAAATGAATCAAAATGTTAAAAAAAATGAAATCACAATACAGGATTAAAGTCCATTGCCAAAATATAGCTGTAGGTACTTAATTAAGATATTGAGACTGATAATCTGATAATGAATGTTCAATGATGTTGTCCTGAAGTCTTGTACCTATCTTGGGAGAAGTAATATTCATACTGTTCAGTGTGGATTTACATAATGAACATAGGTTCTGTAGTAGTGTAGGTACTTATTAATGTGAGATTTTAAATGTACATAAAGTACCCACTATCGTATTTTGTAACTGTTTAAGTGTATATTTTTAAAACTAACATTCCAATGATGGAATTAGATAATTGTGTAAATATCATTCTTAATTATTAGTTTCATCAGAGGTACCTTATGTTCGCCACTACCTATGTTGTATAATGTTTATTATGTTTGCAGTTTCATTACATTTTGTGTTTTGAACATTGCACAAATTGAAAATTATGCAATATGAATATACAATAATGATCATCCCTCAGAAGTTTTATTTACATAACTTGGACCAGTGTAAGATTTTTCCCTACGTTAGGTCGTCCTGTGTTTATAGTCTTGAAATAAATTTTAATCGATAGAATACCAGCAACTATAGTAAATTTTAAAATCCCAATTTGGCGCATTTCAACCACTTGAGAAAAAGAGACTTAAAATTCTTAAAATCGCATCTTAATGGAAGCTGACATTGCGAGTATGTTTTCTGTAATATTTACGGTTTTACTGTAGTGGTGGGTATAAAAATCTTCGTTAAGGACAAAATAAATTGACAGCAATAGGTGCGACAACGAGCGAAGCGAGGAGGAGCGTGTGAGGCCGCTATAGAACACGCTCGAGCCGAGCGAGCGTGTCGCCGCAGCGGCCGGCGAGTGCCACCAGATAAATAGTAATAAACAAATGTTGATTGCCCCGAATGGGACTTTTACAATTTACCATAGCCGCGGGTCTCTATCGATTTACATTTATATCAAATCAATAAGTCTCGATGGACCTAATCTGGAGAATTACCTGATAGTATCATAAAGTTAGGAGGTGGTGAACGGTGAAGATAAGGAATGTNTGCCACCAGATAAATAGTAATAAACAAATGTTGATTGCCCCGAATGGGACTTTTACAATTTACCATAGCCGTGGGTCTCTATCGATTTACATTTATATCAAATCAATAAGTCTCGATGGACCTAATCTGGAGAATTACCTGATAGTATCATAAAGTTAGGAGGTGGTGAACGGTGAAGATAAGGAATGGTAATTTTTTACAATAGTGACTTGAAATAAATTTTAATCATTAGAGGACTCACAGTCATAATAAATTTTAAAAATCCCATTCGGAGCAATGACACTTGTTTATTATTATTTGTTTAGTGGCATTTTCCACAGCAACCTGACGCTCCTCCTCGCTTCGCTCGTCGTCGCACCTATTTTTAGACTGTCATAGCCGCGGGTCCGCTACCGTATAAAATGTATTTCAAATGAATAAGCGAAACTGTCACTATTGTAAAAAATTACCTAAACAATTTTGGCAGTGGAGGGACAAAGTGTTCATCGACGGAAAGTCCTACAACTCGGGTAATAAATCTAAACACAAGGACGCAACAATACATATCTTACCCGTTGTTAGTATATTCTATGCTTGATAATCTATTATCCTGCTTGTGGACGGAATAAAATTTGGTTGCTGATGGAAATCAACTTCAGCAGAAAAAATATTTTGTTTCAGGTTCGGTGTGGTAATAGCTTTAACTCTTGATTAGTTTCTACAGGAGATTGACAGGGTGGCGTTCTTTTAGCTTGGATCTCAGTGACATGAAGAGACATTGGTAATTGACTCTCAATAATTGTCCCATGTTCAGGCACAGCAGGCGGACGTAATGTGCTGGTTGAAACTGAATCTTTACTCAAAAATAAAACCTGTGAAAGTACTTGTTCAGCGGATGCTTTATTTTTAGGCTCGGAACAATGTACTGCACTAGTTGAAGATAAATCCTCAGTGAACAATGAAGGTGATAGAGGTAATGTGTTATCATCAGGTACAAGTTCGATATTAAATGGAATAGGAGCGAGTACCTCTTCTGTAACATTTGGATCAGGCCTGTCTGTAACGAACGATGGTGCAAAATCTATTTCTTGAAATAAGTCTCTGTCTTTTGAAATCCAGCCTGAATATTCGCCTGAGTAAGGGCAAGCGGCATAGTAGTTTTTACAGTACTCGTTATGTCGTAGATCGTCATAGTTTTACCTGGATAATTTGGCATCCAGGCATCACAGGCGGAGTTTATGGCTTTTTTGTAAGGTCCATAGACAGACCGATCCAATGGTTGCAACTTATGCGAACAGTGGGGTGGGAATGACAGTAATACTATTCCGTTTTCTTTGCAAATATCTAAAGAATTAATGTGTATATGAGACGAATGATTGTCTCGTACCAATAATACCTTATAAGACACAGACGCATTAGTGTGTTTTTTTGAAAATGTTTTAGAAAAACAATAAATGTCTCATCTTGAATCAATCTTTATGGATTGCCTGCACCGATTGACCCCACTAGCCCGTCTCTTATGAAATGTTCATGGTATCTAATTCGTGGGAATACAAACATTGGTGAGATTGTATTGCCTAAAGCATTCACTGCAAAAGCAAAGGTGACCAGAGTGCCTCGTTCAGGTGATGTGAGTGCACCCACCTGTCTAGTCCCACGTCTTGCAACAACTCTATCAGACTTCTGCACTGTTGTAACCCCGGTTTCATCAACATTATAAATGTCTTGAGGTTTGAAGCGGTGTCTGTCCATAACGATTCGAAGATTGTCATAAAACGCATTAACATTATTACGATTGAAGCTTGTCGCTCGATAGGCTTGTTGCTTGTGCAGCACGCATTGAAAGCTCGGGATTCCTCTTCATAAAGGAACGAAAACACTCTTCTCCGGCCAATTCATTTTGAAGCCATGTGGAGGTGTGTTTAAATTATATTTAAGGGAAAGTTCAAAGGCGAACTTTCTTACCTCTTTTGTAGACAGCCCAAAATAAATATCTGCACAACGTACCAAGTATTTTGCCAATATCTGTTCTTGGTCGACAGTAAAAACTCTGTTGTGTACCACATAACCCATATTAATGTCTTCTCCGTGGTCCAGAACGTCTTCGTATGCAGCATTCCTCTTTCGTTTGTATCTCAAGAGAGACACATAGTTGATCCCAAACTTCTCCGCAGCTTGCCTCAATGAAGCCCCTTGCTTCACCTCATCGTAAGCGTTCTTGTACTGTGATATGACTTTCTTGCTTCTTGACGTCTTTCTAACGTGTTTTTTAGGCATCTGTAATGAAAAAATAAATGTGTTGTTACAA